>JPKZ01001609.1:119100-135716 GCA_000803305.1 Toxocara canis
GTTTGTTATCGAAGGCATTTAATGATGGAAGCAGGCCACGGCATTGTTTACATAGGCTGTCGCTAACATATCTGAGTGTGTACTTATACGCTAACGGATAAGTTTACATTCGTTTGGGCGCTTACCGCCGCAAAAATTAAACTAAGTAAATTGGACCATACCAGCAAATGGTAATACTATTTCTTTCAGCTTTAATAAAGTAGTTCAAAAAGAAGATCTGCGAAAGTTAGCTATGATATAGGACAATTACGATTTAAATACTTGCTTCCCTACCTATACAGTTTTGCAGTGACTATACGAAGTAACAACGAAATTACTGAGGCGTTACAATGCGGTAATAACGTTTTGCTTTACGAGCAATAAAATCTTGACCACATTTAAAATTAAAACTTATGAAGCAAACGCCGGGGTTAGGGAATTTAAGGAAGGCATGGAGGGCCCAGTGAAGGCATACAAAATGATTGAGTGGCGCTCGACGTGCACAACCAAAAACAAAGTAAGCGTTCGAAAAACTTTTACATACGTATGGAACTGAAACGTCTCAAACGTTTCAGTTCCATACATATATAAAAGTTAATGATATAACTTAGTAATTCGATTGTTAATGGTATAAGTTATTCGCTTGATTACTCTCTGAACCCCGAGTTAATTCAGTCAATTTATCAGATTATTTTAATTAATTTTGAATAAACCTATTCATCTGCAGTTATATTTGCTGAATATTTTTTTCCACGTGGACTTAATTAATAAGGGTTGATTCCATAGGATTACTAGCGGCGAATATTTGGGATGCAACGATCTGCGGAGGGTAGACTCCAAACAAACCATTTTGGACAAGGATATGGACAACGATGTAATCGTGATCGAATAAAATGACCGGCAAGCGGTTGTTGTCGGTGAAAGAAAAAACGTGCTCATTCATGCAAAGAAGTCACATTACGGCGGACGACCTTGGGCGCCAACTTGTCCAGTTAGAAGAAGCGTTTATAGGCACTGTTCGGCTGATTACCTTAGACATTCATACCTGGTACGTGCAGAAAAACAAATTCATATAAGGACTCCCATGAGCAGAAACCGTAAAGAATGGGGAATCGAACCGGAATTTTCAAACGACAGCCTCAAACGTCTTAAGTCGCCCCACAATCGGAACGGAATCGGATGCCTCAAATCTCGTACTGTAAGCGAAATCGGCGATCTCAAAACATCTTCTCGAAATATAGCCCATAATTTCAAATTTCACTGCGAACACCATACTCATCTTTCCGGTAACTGATAGAACATATTTTAACGTGCAAATTAAAAGGTATTGGTACGTTTGGCGAAACATAAGACAGACAGAGAAAGAGCGAGGGCGAAAAAAAAAGAGAGCGAGAAAGACAGGAAGAGAGAGAGAGGTTGTTGTGTTAGTTTTGAGCATTTGGGATTCTTGATGAAATATTACCCCTTTCATGTATTATATGCGCGAAGGGGTGGGCGTGATAAGTTTCCGGTTCACATAACCGATCGGTGCATGAATGCATGAACGAGACAAACAGGTAACCGCTGAAAAGGGAAAATAGGTGCGAAGAATGAAGACGGCGCATAGATATCAAATACAGCTTCGGAGATTAAAATCGTCTCGAACGAAAAGCAAAATATCGAAGGCCTGAATGTTTGAATGCTTTACGCACATTTCACATTTACGTTCCTCTCTTTCTAATCATATCTGAACCAGAAGCTACAATTATACATCTTATTAGCGCGCTGGAAAGGTGGGGGATCGTAGTTTGTAACAATTAGTTTGTTGTAATTATTTTTTAATAATTATTTTTTAATAATTATAGTTTCTAGTAATAACAGTTTGTAATAATAATCTCCAACTTTTGTCCTTGAATTTTTGTTAGCAATTCTCTTGTCGATGCTCTTATGAAATGACCAGAGGAAAAAAAACATTTGTCATTTAAATTAATAATATTAAGGAGAGCCAAAATAACAAGCACGAAAACCTAAAAAACAAACGAGCATTTTTTAAAATCAAATCTAGCTCATAATAAACAGGCTAATAAACCATTTTAACGAAATTGTGCACTCGTTAATACAACTAAACTGAGTCGTTGTCTTGAATAAATTCGGACCTCTCAAGTTCAAAAACAATCGATGAGTGAGTCGTTTTGAAAACACAGTAGTTCTATAACTTCTACATTCAAAAAAATTCGCATAGAACAAAGACCTTCAATTGTTAGGGTGTATGGCTATCGACGGATTTGATCAAAACTTCTGTTGCTTGATGGTGACGAGATAAACATATTGAAAACATTATCCGCAAAGTGGAACATACTCAAACTAGTAATCAACGTAGTGGTGATGAGCAGGCAAAGTTGCCATAATGAACGGCGACACTGGAGCTCTGCTTTATATACTAGTTGAAGGGAACTGATAAAATCATCCATATTTATTAGAGGAATATGCATTATTTATAAATCGATAAGAACTTTGTAACAATCTATCACAAACGACAGTGTTTAAGTATTCCTTACCTCATCTCCCTCTTCCTTTCCCTCCTGTTGTGGGCGGCGCTTGGGCTGCTAAGCCTACGCCTATCCCGCCTCTGCTAGCAACTTCTAGATCTAGATCTAGATGTTGCGTTTTCATTCAGAATTTTATCGAATTTACCTTTTAAATTACCACCATATTTGACTTCGCTAATGACCCAAATTTTTTTTTAAAACAGCTGGAACAAAAATTTCTAAAACCATCTGGACCATCACTTGTTCGATATGTTCACTATATAAATAATTATCAGTGACTGAAAAACTGAAATGAGCTGGTTCTACCATGAAATGTTGAACAAATACGGTGTTTTTACCTGAATTTTAATGGAAATTAAAATAACAAAGAAAAATCTAAGTAGATACGTTGATTAAAAAAAAGAATGCAAAAAGCGATGTTGAAAAAAGCGATAAGTAAAAAAACTGCTGCACATAACATCATATCAAGACATCGATATATTACACTGCAAAAGCATGATCGAAAGTGAACGCACACATTTGGAGTACAATTGAACAGCAATGAACTTTAGTTACAGTGTCAACCTCGTAACAACTAAATGATCTATCCGTTCAGAAAATTGATCTCTTCTCATCAATTTTATCATCTTCTTAGTGAAATCCTCTATACGAGACTGTCAAATATGCAAACAACCTTTGTTCCATGTTCTTAGAAAATAGCTATTTATTTAGTGAAGTGAAGGGGATGCGAGGTATGGGGGAGGGGGGTGAAGGGTTGAGAAGTAAGCGGTAGCAGCGACAGGGGAATACGTGATATAATTGCCATTTGAACCTTTAAGGACCCATTCATACCGCAATGGTATGATAATGTGAAATCATCATGGGAAAACGACGTTACTTCTAAAAGGTTATGAACAATGGGTGCATGTGCTTCAAATGGGTGCATGATTAATACTTCAAAAGCATTTTATAAGGGCAATCATTATCATTATTTAATGTTACGAAGACAAATAAGCATCGTAGCTGACGTTTCGAAATTCGTATTGATCTTGACGATGATGGAAAGTGATCGCTTGAAGTAAAGGAACGCAGCTAGAATTGCGCGTCGAGGCTTTCAGTGAAAAACAGTCGGTCAAGTAAATAGAACAAAAAATGGACACTAGATAAAATACGTTTGCACTCCAGAGTTGATAACGGTATGGCATGCTTCGCTGATTCATCAATGTTCTTCTGCCGTTGCAAGCGCATGACAAGTAAGTCTTACATGGAAGCCATATTCATTTTTAATATTCATGACAAGTAAGTCATATAAAGCATATCAGTAGAAAAATATATCAAAGTCGATAAGCAGCAAAACCTATTCTATTGATTATCGAGATATGAATTCGACATGACGCTTCATTTCTGCAACGAATAATAAAAATGTTATGATATATGGTGAATAACGAGCGGCAGTAGCTCAGTGGTGGAGCTCTCGCTTCATGTGCGAGAAGGCCTCGGTCAGATCCCCGACGTGTCGCCAGCAGGTCGACCACCGCGCGTCCCAAAGCTGGTCAAAACAATCATGCGTGGGCTTGCATCGGTACGGGAACTGATGCAATTGCAGCCGTATTTGCATCCCTTTCCATTATAGTATGAATGAGAGTTAGCATTGAGGAGAATTTTAGATGCCCATTAACAACTTCAATTATGAACAGATAGGCAAGTTGAACGGGCGCTGACCTCGAGTATTGAGGCTCATGCATTCGACCATTTACTACGTCGTTGCCTATCGTTTTTGAGTGTACTTTTCCGTTCTTTGGAAAAATTTTCTATTTCGTACAATGATTGCACTTAACAACCGTTTAAAAAAGTGTGCCAAGAATCAATTTGTTTTGTCGTTAACTCATAACATGCATTACCTCATTTTATATAGCACAATAATTGCCTAAATGCGTTATGCTTATCACATCGATAAGCGATTTCAAATATTTAGCTTTAAAGAAAATTTAAAAATCTTAAAACTTTAAATCGGCATCGAATATAATTTCATTTGTGAATATTCGGAATTTCAGTGCAATCCATTCGATTCATAAAACGAGGAGCACAACTGAAGAAAATGAAAAGCAAGTGACGATGAAACGATGATAAGCAAACCTTAAAAAGCACTATGAAGAACGCAGAATTGATGACTCCAGTCGAAAATATTTTCGGGATGATAATGATGATAAGGGTGCATTAAATTTCGCTAAAGTTTGCACAGTACGGCTTTCGAATATGACTGCAAATAATGGCATATAAGTGATTACGATGAGAGAAACTATGTGGACGTTGCGCGTACATTTACAAAGAATGATCGACGGACAGTCTCAGTGCACCAAAAGAATCAGCGTATCGGCGGAGAATGCGGAAAAGCTGTTACGAAACTCGACGCTCATCAACTACGAGACGTCGTGACCCCTCGCGTACAGTGAGTGAGTGAGTGATGTGTCACTACCACTCAGTCATGTGAAGAGTGTCAACTCTGCAAATGAACGCACTTCATAGCTCATATATACCCTAACTAAGTGTTACACCGGTCTGTTGGCTCGTCAGCTATCCGTCTAATGACAGTAAATGGTGGTTTTATGCAGCGTGATGCTCAGCTATTATAATTCGATATTATGATAACAAATAACAGGCATATACTTGAGAGAGGGCATAACAGAAGCGATACAAGAATATTTAAGTATGAAGTAACACAGTGTCGCTCAATCGTTACCCTATAGCGCGTTTGCTATAGTGCGTGTTTGTCGCTAACCTAGAAATTAGTCTGTGTAAAGATCATAATTGGCAAATAAAATATACAACTTCAAATCCAAATTGATTTATAAAGATGAAATAACAAATGTTCGGTGTTGACCGAAATATTAGCTGTCGTAGCATCAGTACTTCTCAGATCGACACGATTTGATGACTAGCGACGGGATTCACATTGTTCAAATAATCGTTTTTTAGCACGAAATTGCGCAACTCTACGGTATGTGCATATTTTGCACAATCGAGTGTTAAATGCAACCAATGGTAGGGCTTACGATGGACGCAAACTGCAATAATGTCAAAATTGCATTGATGTGTCAGTTTACGTTAAAAATCGTTTAAAAGCCGGCATGTAACCTGAGGTGGAAGATTTTCAAATGAGCAATAGTTCGCAGCGAGAATGCTCTTACGATTCCGCACAGCTCTTCTAGAAGTGGCAGCAAAATGCAACAAGAAGTTTCGCAAAACTAATTTTCTCGCAAAACTAATTTGCAAAACTCAAAGCATGGGTATGCTAATTCAGACTACGCAAATTATGCAAATTGTGATGAGTGCTATCGATTCGTTCGATTAATCATTTTGTTATTGTTTATGCGAAGATGAGTGGAGGTGGTTCATTGCCTACCCCTCGGGGACCGCCGATCGAAGGATTAAGTGAGACGCAAGGTGGGTTTGATCATATCATGGAGCCGTTGAGCTAAAGAGGCGATATGAGTAAGAGAACTGATAGTTGAATAGCGTATCGAGGATAGCTTCTTGCATATTTGTTTTGCTTTTTAGGAATAAATGATTGGCAAGCAGCTCGTTATATCAGCTAATCTTCGCCAGACTGTTGTTCAAATCGTACCACTAAATAATTGAATAACAGATTCCTACGAGGGGTCGTTCAAGGAAGCGGAAACGAAAAACAAAGGGTTATTGCCACTCAGGAATATGGATTTGGAAGATGAGCATAATCACCAAAGAGATTCTCAACAAAAAGATGTTGTTCAGCCGCTTTTTGCTGCAGCCATCACTGATCCTTCCATAACGCCAAGTTCAGGTATGAAATCGGTGTAAAGTCTTGGTCAAGCTAGCAATGTGCACTATAAATTAGTAGCTTTACGAGAATTTTCGAGAATGAAAGGCGACTTTTGTTCGCCGCGACAAAAAGTGATGATAAATTTTGGTTGAGGAAAAAAAATTGGAATTTAACGCAAAACAAAGCTGAATAATGAATATAAATTTATTTCAAAGTTGCAAGATTCTATTTCCCTTCCACTTGATGTGACAAATGTAAATGAGGTAGTAAAGGAAGTCTCTCTAAGACTTTTACAGGACGTCCCAAAGATGCCATGAACACGGCTTCATCACCGCTTCGAGTTGAACCTACACAAGAAGGTGTGTGCTCTCTTCGACTGTACACTTACCATTTAATGCCACCATGTCTAAGGTCATGTATGCAAAGGGATGCAAAGGCAGCTGTTATTTCATCGATTCCCATATCGATGCAACTGACAATCATGCTCACGTATGATTGTTTTGACCACTTTCGGAACGCCTGGTGGTCGGCCTGCTGGCAATCCGTCGGGGAAACAGCCGGGAATCGGACCCAGGTCTTCCCGCATACGAAGCGGGAGCTCTACCACTGAGCTACTGCCCAAAGTCATGTATTAAAATGCAAAAATTTTCTTCCATCATTTTTGTGCTTTTCTTTTTTAACATCCAACCTATACAACATATGGAATTGTTCAACTTTAAGAGTCTCTCATTGTCATAGTTAGTTGGGCGAAAAACGTGGCGTGTTGTGCCTTATTGCGGCGTGACCATTCTATGTCAATTAACCATTGGCCATCTTCTAGCTGGTCGATGTAACCGAGCGGTCATATCGTTAGAATATATATATATATATATACATATATATATATATATAATATGGGGTCCTCCTGCTGCATCATATGTATGTGCAAATAGAGCGCTTTTTTTCGATGAAGATGAAGGCGTAAAACAAATACGAGTCTTTCGGCCACTCTCCTCTTTGATTCACTTGTGATCTCACGTTGTGCGCATCCGTGAATTGCAACACTGATTGCAATCCCGATAAGTCGTAAAACGCCGAACAAGCGCTCAAATTTGTATTTTGCATTTGAATTTGAAACTGGCGCGGTGCTGCAAAATTTATTGTGTATTTTGAAGTTGAAAATTTCACAACGACCAACGAATCGCTTGAAAACGGTCATCTTTTTATTCTCTTCAGAAGGGCTGGTCATGAGCGATAGTTTCGTTGTTGGCGCTTTTATGATGGGCAGACTCACTGCAAATGCTGATGCCATACGTGTGTACTGCATGGTAAATATAGTAAAGAAACGCGTAAAACTGAGGCTTATTTTTTCTGGCATGCTATATGAAGGGGGAGCCATGAGTCCTTTTACAGATTCGATTTGTACTGGTGGCGACATGTTGCCTTCAACAGCACAACACGAACAACAAGCAACATCTACACCCATTTCGACGGCAAACAAATCATTACGGCTTCCAACGGGTGCCGACATTTTTGACATTCAATCGCTACAAGATGTTGCAACACGTAAAATTTTCAAAAATTTTTTTTTCCAGTTTTATAAAAATTGATTTACGTTCTGCTTTTGATCATTTTCGTAAAACACCAAAGCGATCATCTCTATCAAACAGTTATGACCACAATGATCTAAGAGAACAACAAAACACATGCACACTGACGAAAACGTCACGCTGAATTTCCCCTAGAAACTCGTTTATCGATGCAGCTGACAACCATGCTCACGTATGATTGTTTTGACCACTTTCGGAACGCCTGGTGGTCGGCCTGCTGGCAATCCGTCGGGGAAACAGCCGGGAATCGGACCCAGGTCTTCCCGCATACGAAGCGGGAGCTCTACCACTGAGCTACTGCCCAAAGTCATGTATTAAAATGCAAAAATTTTCTTCCATCATTTTTGTGCTTTTCTTTTTTAACATCCAACCTATACAACATATGGAATTGTTCAACTTTAAGAGTCTCTCATTGTCATAGTTAGTTGGGCGAAAAACGTGGCGTGTTGTGCCTTATTGCGGCGTGACCATTCTATGTCAATTAACCATTGGCCATCTTCTAGCTGGTCGATGTAACCGAGCGGTCATATCGTTAGAATATATATATATATATATACATATATATATATATATAATATGGGGTCCTCCTGCTGCATCATATGTATGTGCAAATAGAGCGCTTTTTTTCGATGAAGATGAAGGCGTAAAACAAATACGAGTCTTTCGGCCACTCTCCTCTTTGATTCACTTGGGATCTCACGTTGTGCGCATCCGTGAATTGCAACACTGATTGCAATCCCGATAAGTCGTAAAACGCCGAACAAGCGCTCAAATTTGTATTTTGCATTTGAATTTGAAACTGGCGCGGTGCTGCAAAATTTATTGTGTATTTTGAAGTTGAAAATTTCACAACGACCAACGAATCGCTTGAAAACGGTCATCTTTTTATTCTCTTCAGAAGGGCTGGTCATGAGCGATAGTTTCGTTGTTGGCGCTTTTATGATGGGCAGACTCACTGCAAATGCTGATGCCATACGTGTGTACTGCATGGTAAATATAGTAAAGAAACGCGTAAAACTGAAGCTTATTTTTTCTGGCATGCTATATGAAGGGGGAGCCATGAGTCCTTTTACAGATTCGATTTGTACTGGTGGCGACATGTTGCCTTCAACAGCACAACACGAACAACAAGCAACATCTACACCCATTTCGACGGCAAACAAATCATTACGGCTTCCAACGGGTGCCGACATTTTTGACATTCAATCGCTACAAGATGTTGCAACACGTAAAATTTTCAAAAATTTTTTTTTCCAGTTTTATAAAAATTGATTTACGTTCTGCTTTTGATCATTTTCGTAAAACACCAAAGCGATCATCTCTATCAAACAGTTATGACCACAATGATCTAAGAGAACAACAAAACACATGCACACTGACGAAAACGTCACGCTGAATTTCCCCTAGAAACTCGTTTTGCTTACTTAATAAGAAATTATTTCACCGTGAAAATACTCTCAAAATATATTTGAATAGTTTCTTTCTGAATAGTAATCGATGATCGATTCAATAGGCTGCGAGCTGATTAATTATGCAAATAAGCGTACAAACGAATTTGTCGCAACGATATCTCTTCACTGCTCCAAACTTTTTTTTAGCAGTTCACTTGATGACTCCTAATTTAAAAATTTTCAGCTTTGAAGCACTAATGTATGGAGTGAAATTTTTTTTCAGAAGATGATACGTTAAGCAATATCGTTCTACAGAAGCTTGGCTGTTTCCCAACATGCTTCCAGTTCACACTTCTACGTCTTTCAGCTATGATGCTGCTGTTGGCCGCATGGTCAACGATGATCTTCTTCCCATGTGTTCATCTCGAATACACTCAAGTCGCTTCCGCTAATAGTGAGTGTCTCGTTTCGTTGCTCGTTTCATGCTTTGCTCATTAAAAATTGTTCATGAAAATATCCGAGTAATCGTCTAAATGAGAATGTGATGCATGCAATGGCCCATACGAAAGTTATTTTTCGCCAAATTTTCGAATTTTTTTCATTCACCCTCAATTAGCAGACCTAATTGAACGGCATATAACTCTTTCGTGATTAGCCCCTCCATCCTGGTTCACATACGGAAAAATTGCCGTTCTGAGTTAAAAGGTTATAAATTTTTGAAGAATTCACTCTAAAAGCGCAAGACTCATTTTGAGCTCTGTACAAGAGATCGCTCATGAGCGAAAGAATGAATCAAGGATCATTATGTCTTCTTTGGTCGCCTAACTGAGAGCTATTCTTAAAGACATGGAGTTCACTTATTTCTCTTTAGTTCTTTTTGTTTCTTTCTTTTCTGCTCAGCGTTAAACGCAGCATTGCCGAATACTAATTGCTTGTACAGTAACTAATAAGTGACAACTATTATTAATCAGTAAATAATGGAGCCGTCATCATAAATAGTATTAGTTTGAAGAATTTTTTAAAACTAGTTCGCCAAAAGTTTTTGTTTAATTTTGCCTAATTAATTGATCAATAGCGCCAATAGTTAATCCTTTTGTTTGCGCTTTTAAAGGAAGCGTCACAAGGACTTACAAATTGCTTGCTTTATTTCGGCTTTTATTTTTGAGCTGCATAAGGCTTTCACTTCTGATTTCAGTTTTGGTCACTAGTTTCTGTTTCCGGCCTAAAGAATCGTTAGGTTCAGTTTCGATTCTCGTTCGGATTCTAGATATAATTTCTAATTTCGATCATATTTTTAACTTTAATTCTTGTACGATAATTAATTATTTGTTGCGCTTGTTTAAAGTTAGCGATCGTCATCAAATGGAAATGACAATCGAGCAAACATGCCCAGCCGATCCGTTATGGTGGGTTGAGGAGACAATATTCATTAACGATGTCATCTCACAGTCATCCTACTATAAAACATTGAATGAAACCAATGAAAAACTCGAAAAACAACTATATGAAACGGATAGAGCCGAGAGTATACGCTACCCTCTTAATGGACAAAAGTTCGTTTTTTTCGGTCTTCACTTAAATGTGGTTGTACTGGTACTCATTCATAAATGTGGTTGTACTGGTTGTACAGTACAATGAGTACCAGTACTCATTGTACTGGTACTCTTCAGCGGTACCCGTACTCATCCTCCTTCTCTCGCTCGAATGGCAACTTTGTAGTCGAATTGAATTTACAGTAAAACTGATAGTAAAACTGAAACAACTCGGTGGCAAAGCTGTGACATGGAGCGTAAATGTGTGCGCGATAAAAATTAGCTGATCGGTAAAACGTTCGATTATTACAGTTTTTGCATTAAAAATGCGAACAACTTTTACTAAGGAAATTGCTCGTAAGCGATCGAATCCGAAATAAATTAATCTAATGTAGGGGATCATTGATTCTTACATTGGCATTGATCATTTTTTTCGGAGGTGATTCGGATCAAGAAATGTGATTAGATGGTCTGGGCAAGCATGCTTATCATTAAAGTGTAATTCTTGATCGACTAGTTTATGATAAGGATGTGTATAAGGATGGCTAAGTGAATGAATATTTTATACAAGGTTATGAAAATTCTTCATATTTGCATCTAGCGATCATCACTTAGGGGTGATTCGTATTCATGCTGAGATTAATACGCATTTGTTTTAGCATACGCTATATAAATGAATAGTACAGCATTCGAGAATAGTTGTAATTCACAGCTACTTTGTCAACAATTTAACTGGAGTTTACGAAGTACTGATGAATTCGGAAAGTGGTCACTTATTTACTTTAAAAAAGAACGGTGGAAGGGAGATTTTTCATCGCAATTTAACACATCTCATGCGAACAGAAATTACANNCGCCCGTTTGCATGACTCAACTTTATACTGTTATGGCGATGTTACAGTAGGAAAGTATGCATAAGTTACTAAGTTGATATAAAGTATAGGTTTGTCATCTCGGGCTGTTTGCTCCTGTCATTTCCATTACTGATTTCCATTATGGTATTTCGATGTACGTTCCAAGGAGATGATTTTATGGAAGAGGCAATGCTCGATATCGTTCAAATTGCACTATTCATTGTTTTCGCTGTTGTTGAGGTAAGCATAACGATAAATTATTCCGCCCTTACTCCCCTCCCCGAAAAAAATGTTCCTTAGTGTTCCAATCAAAGATTTTTGATGTTACTAAAAATTTTCAGTGCTCCTACAAAGAGCTTTATGATACTCGGATAGATAGTTGCGACTGTCCAATAAACGTTTACAGTAACGAATGCAAATGGTCTATCTTATCAAGCACTTATCAAATCTGCTTGTCTGTCTTATCAAGCACTTATCAAATCTGCTTGTCTGTCTTATCAAGCACTTATCAAATCTGCTTGTCTGTCTTAATGACTTATTGGAATTACGTCTCAAAATTGAAATTGAAACAAATCGTGTTAGTCGATCGAAAAAACCACGGTTCAAGCACGCTCAAAAGAAAACTCCGCTAAAATCATTTTCGATATCGCTTTATGAGACGAAAAAAATCGACCAAGCAATCAGTATTTTAAGTTTTTTTCGACTGAGCAAATGGTTTTTTGTTTATTGTTAGCGCCTCTTCTGCAGGGTTATCTATCGAGTGCCGTGGAACTCAGACTATTTTGGAAAGAAATATGTCATCTTTATGTGGCTGCATTCGATGCTGACGAAGTCATTTTCCTTTATTAATTGAAAAACTTTTTCTTAAAGAAAAATCTCGTTAATTATTCGCTTTATATCTTCGTAATTTTTAAGCGTGTCCTTAATGATGTGTTTAACTGACGCTATGCTTTGGTCGCTCAGCAATATTTATTTTCATTACTTCTAGTTATAAAAATTCGTGAAAAATATATATCACCACTTTAGTTTTCGTTTAATTCTTAGACGACTACACAACCTTATTAACTAAATTAAATACCATTTGACTTTTTCATTTTACCGTGATGCCTTGCTTTGTATTGCGCGTCGTTCAGAAACAAAAACGATATTATTTGAGGCCAATGACTGACAGCCATAATTCTGGCAGAATTCAAATGACTGATTGTTCATTCAGTTATGCGAAGAATGCTTTAGAGTAGGACGTTCAAAGCGAAATAGAGGCCTGCCAAACAGTTCTCCAAGATACTACTTATTCGGATGTAATAACATCCTGAAGTTATTCAGGGAATAGGTGTTTTACTTCCTTATCGATGAATCCATGCGACCACACTCCATCTGTCATCAGTGGATAGCGCAGCACAGAGAAACTATTCCGCTAATGTTTTATTGCGCTTGGACTTATTGTACTTTAACAGTTTGATATACTTTTGATACAAAATATGATTCAAAACGTTTCCTTCCTTTCCTCACTCAAAGGTATATTGTAACTTGTTGTACAAAAGAATTAGTACGGGCAGCTGTTCAGTCCAACAATAGGCGAGGGCGATCAAAACAACTTGTGAACGTAGTAGCGTCGTTGAAGCAGGATTTGAGCTTCCGTTTGCTGAATTGAACCTGGCAAAAAAAATGCATTAAAGTTTATGTGAGTGGTATAAAATACGATAAGAACTTGGTCTATTCACAGACTAAAAAGGAAGTATTTGATGTGTGTACAAAAGCAAAGATGGTCCCGTATGGAATTATCACCGCGGGCATTATATTCATTATTCTTGCCTTAATATTCAGTATCGACTTTATCATTCTTCTAAAGGTAATAAAGCTGAACTTTTGAAGTGTTTTAGCTTTGGTTCCACATAGTCGTTCGACTTCTTGACGCCAACCAAAGTATTTAAAGCATTTCAAGTGTGTCGTACAATGACTTCCAGAGAGTCTTTGAATCTGATAAAAAGAATGAATATATCACTCAGTGAGGTTTCTAAAGGAAATATTAACACTGTCAAAAGCACATAGATAACTCGATTGACTCAATGTACTTACTTTCTGAGGAATCCTCTGCTGCGCATATTTCCGTTTTCGGATCGCATAATTGTACATCCTTCTATTTAGCATTCAGAACGACTGGAAGCACAAAAGTTCCTCTTGATGGCCGTATCGTTGCGCAAAGAAATGGGTCTCGAAGGGATGAACATTTCCATACAACAAGAGCTGGAAAGTTATAAAGCTGCGATGGAAAAGTTTGCGCCTTCTATTTTCAACAGCATTACATTGAGCGTCAACATTTTACGATACCTGTCTGTCTTATCAGGCACTTATCAAATCTGCTTGTCTGTCTTATCAAGCACTTATCAAATCTGTTTGTTATTGCGAATGACTTATTGGAATTACGTCTCAAAATTGAAATTGAAACAAATCGTGTTAGTCGATCGAAAAAACCACGGTTCAAGCACGCTCAAAAGAAAACTCCGCTAAAATCATTTTCGATATCGCTTTATGAGACGAAAAAAATCGACCAAGCAATCAGTATTTTAAGTTTTTTTCGACTGAGCAAATGGTTTTTTGTTTATTGTTAGCGCCTCTTCTGCAGGGTTATCTATCGAGTGCCGTGGAACTCAGACTATTTTGGAAAGAAATATGTCATCTTTATGTGGCTGCATTCGATGCTGACGAAGTCATTTTCCTTTATTAATTGAAAAACTTTTTCTTAAAGAAAAATCTCGTTAATTATTCGCTTTATATCTTCGTAATTTTTAAGCGTGTCCTTAATGATGTGTTTAACTGACGCTATGCTTTGGTCGCTCAGCAATATTTATTTTCATTACTTCTAGTTATAAAAATTCGTGAAAAATATATATCACCACTTTAGTTTTCGTTTAATTCTTAGACGACTACACAACCTTATTAACTAAATTAAATACCATTTGACTTTTTCATTTTACCGTGATGCCTTGCTTTGTATTGCGCGTCGTTCAGAAACAAAAACGATATTATTTGAGGCCAATGACTGACAGCCATAATTCTGGCAGAATTCAAATGACTGATTGTTCATTCAGTTATGCGAAGAATGCTTTAGAGTAGGACGTTCAAAGCGAAATAGAGGCCTGCCAAACAGTTCTCCAAGATACTACTTATTCGGATGTAATAACATCCTGAAGTTATTCAGGGAATAGGTGTTTTACTTCCTTATCGATGAATCCATGCGACCACACTCCATCTGTCATCAGTGGATAGCGCAGCACAGAGAAACTATTCCGCTAATGTTTTATTGCGCTTGGACTTATTGTACTTTAACAGTTTGATATACTTTTGATACATAATATGATTCAAAACGTTTCCTTCCTTTCCTCACTCAAAGGTATATTGTAACTTGTTGTACAAAAGAATTAGTACGGGCAGCTGTTCAGTCCAACAATAGGCGAGGGCGATCAAAACAACTTGTGAACGTAGTAGCGTCGTTGAAGCAGGATTTGAGCTTCCGTTTGCTGAATTGAACCTGGCAAAAAAAATGCATTAAAGTTTATGTGAGTGGTATAAAATACGATAAGAACTTGGTCTATTCACAGACTAAAAAGGAAGTATTTGATGTGTGTACAAAAGCAAAGATGGTCCCGTATGGAATTATCACCGCGGGCATTATATTCATTATTCTTGCCTTAATATTCAGTATCGACTTTATCATTCTTCTAAAGGTAATAAAGCTGAACTTTTGAAGTGTTTTAGCTTTGGTTCCACATAGTCGTTCGACTTCTTGACGCCAACCAAAGTATTTAAAGCATTTCAAGTGTGTCGTACAATGACTTCCAGAGAGTCTTTGAATCTGATAAAAAGAATGAATATATCACTCAGTGAGGTTTCTAAAGGAAATATTAACACTGTCAAAAGCACATAGATAACTCGATTGACTCAATGTACTTACTTTCTGAGGAATCCTCTGCTGCGCATATTTCCGTTTTCGGATCGCATAATTGTACATCCTTCTATTTAGCATTCAGAACGACTGGAAGCACAAAAGTTCCTCTTGATGGCCGTATCGTTGCGCAAAGAAATGGGTCTCGAAGGGATGAACATTTCCATACAACAAGAGCTGGAAAGTTATAAAGCTGCGATGGAAAAGTTTGCGCCTTCTATTTTCAACAGCATTACATTGAGCGTCAACATTTTACGATACCTCTGAGCTCATACTTGTGTATACTCTTCACTTTCAAAGAGTCGTTTACATGGGTAGCAAAATTGCATATCATAACCACAGATACCGGGAAAAAGCCTCCTCCCGTAGTAGATATATAAGCATCTTGCTTGATCGCTATTTATGGTAAGTTTTTATTAAACTGGAAATCTAAATTTTAATATCGATAAGTTTTTATTTTCGAAATTTTAATGCAAATTACGGTCATGATACGCAATCCTCCTTCAGAAACAAACTCGATCAGATTCACTTAATTTCACTTAATCACATTCACTCAGTCAGATCAGTCACTTAATTAAAGCAAAAGTGGTTTGGCTCTATAAAGTGATGAAATTTGAGCACACTGTTTGTTTCTAGTTGATCTTTCAATCATGCGAGTTTAGCTGTTGCAAAAAAGTTTGTCATGTTGTTCATCTCATAAAAATAATTGAATTTTTCCAAAATAAAGTCTACAGAGAAATCGGAACGTTAGGAAAAATAGGAATACTTTCAGCTTGTTCTGTATTCTTTCGGGCAGAAAAGGATCTAGCCAAAGGAAGATTTCCTCGCGGTAGGAACGCAGCACTCAACGACAGTTGTTCATATTCTACAAATGCGAAGTCTTTCAGTTTTCTTCAGGCGATTTTTAGTTAATTTTTTACTCAATTCAAATTTACGACTAATTTGTAGCAAGGCTAAGCCATATGTTCCCCTTCCCTTTCCCCCCCCCCCCCCCCCCCCTCCTTCCCTCTTTCTTTTTTTTGG
>JPKZ01001610.1:12393-22897 GCA_000803305.1 Toxocara canis
GAAGGAAGAAGGAGGGAGGGGGGGGGGGGGGGGGGGAGAGAGGGAACAAGTTATCTTCTACGCCAAGGAAGATAAGCACTAAAGCAAATACTAGACCAAAATGTGGGTCTAGTAAAAGCAAATGAAATAGCGGCAGGCACCCGTCAGTGGTGACATCGGGCAAGTTCATAAACGTACTCGTTTGCCCGCTTCTCCCGATCGGTAAAAGAATTCTCGAGATCGAAAAGCAGATTTCAAAATCATCCTCCTAAGGCCGACACATCGTCCTCCCGTCAAGGCATATGAAGTTGTGCCGCAGGAATCAATAAAGCCACACTTTGTACTACACAAACACCCTCTCTTACTTCATATCGCTCTGCCCAATTCGCAGGCCTCGAAGCCTATAGCATTCGCAATTACTTCAAAAAAAAAAAAGACATTCGAGGAGACGACTGATTCAATAGAGCTTATGAACGAAGAAATACGACAATTTCGCCTCGAAGTTTTGCGAAAGACGTAAATCCCTATATTATTTCCATTTCCATCTATGTTTTACAGTAATCTTCGAATACGCAGTCATAAAAGAGTAGAGTGCCGGATCGAAAAAGGTGAGATAGGACCAGATCTCGTAAGAAGTCTCAAATGAAGCAAATACGATGCCTTATCTCACTCTCGCCAACTGGCTTTACACCAGCGAAACTTTTCTTCAAACGACAGCTTTAAAAGTTTCTCTGCTCAACAAACAAACTGCGACTTCACCAGTGCATCGACAAGCAATTTTCAGCAACGAAGTATCAGAATATCCGAAATATGAAGATCGCAATTCTCACATTCGAAGAAGAAAGGCTATTAATTTCACTCTATGATGAACTGTGCTAAATATGGTAGTCCGCAGTATCCCACAATACCTCCGAGGAAGATCGGGGCTACCTCAAGGAATAAAGGTGGAATTTTATTCAAAGCTATGCTATAACACACTGATAACAGCATCACAGATGTCCCTGACAATGTAGACCTTGTAAACTTTGAGACCGCCAATGCGGAAGCTGACCTCAAGTGAATCGGACCCTGCCAATCAACAAATCGTATATCAATGCTCTCAGAAGTAAGCTTCAGTTCGTTCTGTTATCGACTACCTTCCTTATATCTCTTGTCACTAACCCTAGAAATAGAGAGAAACTGAAAGGGAAAATCGCCATCATCTAATGCTCTCAACGGCGGGTAATCATTGGTAACAGCGTAACTATGGTTCACATCTCTACGAAAAGCACCAACTTCAAAATTTCTTCAAGACATTATGGCTATTTGCTGTACAGGCAGGACACATTAAAATGCTACGCACAAAGTATGACTGCCGTATATCGATCAACAGTAGTAACCAATGCAAGAAACCGACAATGTGCTGGACAGTTAAAGTATCGGCCACAAACCGCACAAAACTTTCTTCACAAAGAGCGTTTAACGAAACCAACATACGCAAAGTTATTTTGCACTTTTCGAATCAAAGAGCTGATCTTTCGTATTTTTTAAAAGCAAGTGGAAAACCTATATTTCCTATTCCACAAGAGGGGCTCGGAGAACCATTAATGACTACTGTAGGCGACGAGGAGGAAAAGGACGGCGTCAGGGGAATGGGGAGAGTGGCGGACGTGAGTGCGTATAGAAGGTGAGGTAGTCGTTGACACGTGAATGCTAATATCGTTTTCTTCCTTCTCCGCTCACGAAAGTATTTCTTCTTGAATGATGTAAGAACTCACATTTAGGCGTGCTGCATCCATAATTCGACTAGCCGAATCCAACGCTGCCTCAGCAATCGCTCCGAGATTCTCCTGCGTCGAATGACACTCTGAAGTTGCGATGTTTCTGATCTGAAATTAAACATACCGTACTGCCTCAAATGCTTCTTCTCCTTCAGTGAACCCTACCACCAGGCACATTATTTCCCTTGGCGCGATACCTAGAATGTTATAGCACCACGTCATGTAGTGCTAAACAGCAATATACGTTACACAGCTGAGGTTGCACAGAACTAATCGATAACGGTTCCAAATGAATTGTTTCCATTAAATTTCAAATCCTTCGAATACCATTCGACGGTACATAGCCGCCTTAGCATGGGCTTCACCGATCGCATCAAAAATCGCCATTCAGCCCAGCTCCACGGTAATCCCTTCTCAGTAAAGCTGGTGCTGTGAGGTGCTGCTCAGAACAGAATTTAATATGCCAAACTGTGAAAAAGGGACCGCAGGAACATTTTTCGGTACCCATGCTGTCCTTTTGGGTGAAGAGTACTTTCCAAACGAAGAGGCTATCTTCACAACGCAAATGCATTATTAAAAATTAAATCGTAAGGCGAGACTCACAGTTTGGATTAAAAAACAAACTGTGGACGACGATTTACCCATGATCCATATTTTGTAGACCGACTGCACTAAAAAACTCCCCATATCCCAGACCTCGTTTGCAAGAACTTATCGTGGTGTTTCATAAGCAATATCAGTATCCCCACTTCCTCTCCTGCTTCCTAACCAGCTTTGAGGCCTAAGTGTACAATCGTATAAAAAATGGGTGTTGTAAGCCTCCTTGCAAATCTCCGAAATCAGGCTACTCTGTTCAACTTGTGAACGGTTGGCAAACATCACGACATGCGATTCCTAGTCACTTCAGTAGAAAGAGAATCTTCAGCAAATATGAGCTTCAAAAACAATAAGGCTGAGGCTTACCGCTGTAGAACTGTGCTCTATGGATGTCCTCAGTGAACTGCGCTCTGTTACTAAGCGATCCTTCTCTTTCTCGACAGCCGCTCGCAGTTTTCCCTCTTCCTCAAATAGTACCACTTTAAGGCATACTTTGGAGTGCATTAATTTGGTCATTCAACCTCACAACCGCACCAACTCCATTTCCCCATGCCAGCATTCGCTCAATATCAATAAAACAATAAATTACAGTAGCACATACTTCATTCCTCTTCCCCTCAATGTTTCTTCTGCAAATGCGAACGCGCTAGTGCGTCGAGAAAAGAATGTTCCCTCAGCGGATAAAATGCTTTTACGAATATTCCCGGTTATCCACAAAGAAAAATAAGTCAGAAGGGAGACGGAAACGTTAATTTGCAGTAAACTCCTATAGAATGCACTTGTTGCTACTTACATCGTCGAAAAGCAAAGCGTTTTGGTCGAGCTCACTAGCTGCGTTGCTGGCGGCTGCGGACATCTGCTTTAGCTGACCATCTCCGGCAGTGATTTGCGCCATTTGCGTATCTCGGAACGCCAACGCGCTCTTGTGACACTCTTCGCGTTCTTTTTCAATACTGCTATACACTTCGCCTGAGATCGACGCGGATGACATCATGAAATCTTTGAGCGCAACTTGAATCTGTAATCACGGAGACAATTGAATGGGAGACAATGTCGGCAACGTGGTGCTGTAATCGTAACATACACAGGAAAAAACGGCGACATAGGTTTCCATGCCGATATGATGGATCGGTATAATTTTTCGTCGGCTTAGTAAAAGAGCAAAGATGCAGATGTAATTTGTTACAATACCCTTTTTCGCGATACATCAACATTCAATGCAGCTGCGCCGATGGTTTCATGGAGGTGAAAAAAATGTCCAATATCATAGTAAGGTGCAAACTGCAGCGACTGAAGCATTCAAGATTCGATAGCTTGAGGCGATCTTCTAAGGTCTAATATATTGAGATTCCAAAGAAAAACATTTAATTCTTTCTAGGTGCAGTTTGTCATGATCCATCTTAAACCTGCTCAAATTCTCTCCAAAACGCGCCTCATCCAAGTTTTTTGTTCTGCGTCAGATGTTTAGCGCATGCTTACTCGTAAAACAGAACAACGATTTGCCAATCAAAAACACAGACACTGACAGGGACGCACACGCTCTCACTAACTGTCAGTAAGAAACACAGTGTGCCGATTTGTTATTCGGTGATCGAAATGAAAACGAACCTTCGAATGTAAGTCTTCCTTCAATACTTCAAGACACTTTTGTCGCTCACGTCCTTGCTCAGCACGCTGACTGAATGACTCCTCTTCAGCTTTTAGCTGAAATTACGCCAATATTCGTTTTTACCAACGACATGAAAGATGAAAACATGAACAAGCTCAAAATGCCATCGTGCTATCCCCTCCCCCCTCACCGCCTTTTCTGCCCTTTGAGGGTGCTAGATGATAGGCGCCTATTGCGACCCCAAATAATGGCTAGAATGGAAGTATACAGTGGTGTGCAACGAATCTCTCAAGGATGTGCAACGAATCTCTCAAGGACCAAGTGGTAAACCTACTAAACATATATGCCACGCAACCTTCCCGTCAAGACAATAAATTAGATTCTTGAAAACCAATAGACACAAAACCCCTTTTAAAAGTATGCAATTCAAAGGGCATCATGACTAGCCTCCATCAATGAATTACAAATGGGAATGCGTTCACTTGCCCGTCCTCGACTTTTAGAATCTTACGAAATATGAAATCCCAGACTACATTTTTGTAAGCAAAATTCCGCGAGTTGAGAACTCCAGGAACAAAAAAGCCATAAATTATGAAAACAGCCTGCTAAAGATTCCAGCGACCACAGCGCACTAAATGCAATGGGTATTTGTTCTTACGGATTTTTCCAATTTCAAATTTTCCAAATCCTTTTGCCGCTGTTCAAAGTCTGTTTCGAGTGGTAGAAGCAGGGCGGGGATGACGGCATGAGGGAGAGTTGTTGCCTATGTACGGATGGTTGCGCCCAAGGTTTATAAAAGGCCGCGTACTTCCCGAGCATCCTCTCAAGTACTAAAATAAGTTGTACACACACAGTTTCATGCGCAATAATGTAAGCAGATCTCAGTTGCACAGTCTGAAAAAGCAGTGAATTACCTCAGCTGACTAAAATTTCATGAAATTTACTGTAGCACTCACATGTGCGTCCATCGATTTGACGAGAGCTATGTGCTGTTGGGAGATGCTATCGACTCCCTTCCTTGTGGTGGCAACCAGTGTCATGAAGATATTCACACAATTCGCGTTCAGCTGTTTCATCTCCTCCTGTTCATACGTTCAACATATTTCAATTCGCTTTCAGATTTCACTTAATATTAGGTTCATTGCCGTAAACGTGACAGGTCGACATCATAACTTTATCGGCAAAACGTAAATCCAGTTTCATTTCACAATTCTGCTCACACTAAACATATATTTCTTCCCCATTTCCCCAATAAGTATACTTCCCCATTTCTAGAAACGAACACTAGAAACAATAACTTGACTGCGCTCAGCGATCACTTGATGAATTGTTACGAATGACGCTTATAAGAAGTAAGATGAGACTTATATGTAGCTGAAGCTACATGCTTAACTCATGAAAAATATTAGAACATGCCATCGTTTTCTTCATCATCATATTTTTCAACTAGTTCTTTCAATGTTCGTCTTTTCATTGCTGACTAATTTCGAATGTTTCCATGCCACCAATTTCAAAGTCCCATCTCATTCCGAAAGCAAAGCTGCCTTTGCGTGCCACGTACCGACATGCCGCGATGCCAATTGCGCATGTATATTTCGTGTAAAAAATTTCCATGGGCTTCCTTCTTGTTAGATTAGAAAGTGATGCGATTTTGGACAACTGAATGGAGCTGTACTTTAATCTATTACATAGTTATCAAGCACAGTACAATGTAATCAAAGTCGATCAACTTTTATTAATATGGAACCCACGTAATTATCAAAAGAAAGTTGGATTGTTTTGACATCTGACGCATTCCAGTCTTCCCCTTCACTCGTTTTCAAATCATCCTCATCTTATTTCTGCCGACTTTTTCTCAACACAAGTTCACCAGCCTAAACAATGCCGGTGAAAACGACATGAACGGCAGAGGTAATAAATGCACGCTGCGCGAAGAAAAAACATACGATTGCAGCTAAAACGTTGTCCGTGTGGTTGCCGTACTCGGCGATAGCTTCTTCATGGGCGCGATTCACGGTCTTTTCCATTTCCTTGGCTGACTTTTCCACTTGAGCGATAAGACCACTCATCTGCTTAGACAGCATCTGTTCGCTACTCCGTAACTGCGACAACAGACGCTCTTCAAAACGATGACTCGTTTAGTACGATTGTCACAGAGCTCCGACTCTGAATCCCCAGCACTTTGGTGTATCTTGCGTTCCGGATCCGAAATTGTGGCTTTTTCCGGGATCCAAGTTTCAAAGCGTGCTAAGGTTAGGTCGGTACACTACTTCCAAAACCATGGCTTCTTTCTTCGAAAAACCTCTTTTGGTTCAACCCTAACTTATTTTCATGGCAAGCGCATCCTGCTCAAACGGCGGTACCTGGGTACCACTTCTACTGGCGTGAGCGATTCTGAGACCCCAAGTCTTTCGCGACATCACTTCTTATCCAAACTAGTTTTTCTCCCCTTTCATTCCTACCTATTTTCTCCAGTTTCTACGCTGACTGCTTAAGACTTGCGAGGGCATCCTCCCAAAAATCTAAAAAAGCGGATGATGAAAAGGCATAAAAACTCATACCACAGTGTGAGTCCATCACAGAGGCTTCTTGCTGCGTAATTTGATTCCATGAGTCGACGACTGTCGTAATGTCGTTCGTTTCAGTTTCTCGCTGACGTCTCAACTCTTCCAACTGTGCTGCGTTTCTTGTACACACGCCACGCAAAGAATCGATCTTATCGTGTGCACGCTCCAAATCATCAGACAGCGCCTCACAGTTTTCGATTAGCTGTAAATCATTCGGTACAACGAAAAGCGCACCAACACCATCAATGTCACGACGCCCTTCCTCGTTATAAGTGAGGATTATCGTTGCATCGAAACAAATTCTTCGATGAGAACTTCCATACTCATCAATAAAACATCGACATCCTGGCGCTAATTAACGCTCGCAACTCCAATACCCCGAATATGACGAGCACAGGAATCATGGTGCAACCCAGATGGGCACGCTCTGCCCTCGATTTAAAAAAATATTGTAGTGCGTGCTGAGAAACAGTAAGTTCAAAACATGAGCCCTCAAAGCACGGCTCGCAGGCTGGACCGATTCGTTTTTTGAAGGGATGGAAGAGAGAATGTTCATAAAATAACGACGTTGACTAGCACAACTCGGCTAGTTTGGCCAACCATTCATTCAACTGCACAAGTCATTACCCGCTACAATCTCATTTCTAGATTCGCCCTTGATGAATGCGCATTTAGAACATCAAATTTTACTGACCTGAATGCTGACAAACTAGTACAAAAACTGGTATAGGTACAGAGGAGATGGATATACATGCAAGCGGACTTTGCAAAAGGGATGCAGAAGCACATCAAAGCGAATGCCTGAGAGCATTTTGAGGGCAACAATCAGTGCTGCCAACTTGACGGCTTAGATAATCCAACAAATTGTTGACCTACGACCTTAAGTGATCTTCACTAAACCAAATCCTTCCACCAGCTCGGAATGCCAGCGCTAAAAAACAGATTTCTCAGGCAAAGAAAAGATGCAGCTGCAAGATTCGCCGGTGTTAAGTGCGCAGCACTGCTAACCTACACATCCATCGTTAACGGGGAGGGGAGAAACTGGTGCACCATACCCTAACAGATTAAAGACATACTCACACACCTCAACAGCTTGTGATTCCGACGAGTCGCCCGCCTCCTGGAGCACTTTGAGTGCACGCTTTTGATATTCTAATTCAGATTTTGTCTCGGACAGCTCCTGCAATTCTTGATTTTAACGTAGTAACACAACTCTTCAAGTTCATCGACTCCCCCCCTTCCCCCCTCCCCACATCCACAACAATGAGCAATCGAGATAAATAAAACTACGATTCACGACGAAACCAATGAGAGAGAGGATCTCATCATTTTCTATCCACTTCTCCCCTCCCCATCATTTTCTACCCACTTCTCCCCTCTATCATAAACAAATTTTCGTTTAACTTCCACAGTCTTTTCACTCCCTGCAGTGGCCGATGCCTCTCCTCTCTTTTCTTGCTTCCTCTCATCGTCACCTTCACCAAGAAGATCATGGCTCACGGGAACGTCGCTAGGTGGACGACATAAATGCGCTCAAGTGCAACTGACCACTTTCAGTGCGGCTATCTCCTCATTGCGCTGCGTGAGCTTGTTGGTAAGATGTACGCAACGCTCGTACGCTCTTGCATAATGCTCGTCCATTACTTCGATATCTTGCATTAGCTGCAAATTGATATATACAACAACTAAAAATGTCGGATCACTAGAAAGAAGCATCGCATGATGAAATGGGCACAGTGCAAACCTTGGAAAGTACACCCTCCCAGCCTCCCCTCAGACCAGACATTATAAACGGTTCGCGAATAATGAAAATTCATATTTTATCTGGCTTGACTCTTTTACACGCTCTTTATGGGAAACCCAGTTCTGTGCGATCCGACCGGTGGAGAATGCATGCTGATTGTTGCGAACGTGCGCGCAATAAACACTTTCTGCACAGTCCATAAAGGCTTCAAATTAGGTACCTGAATGTAAATTACATGCTACTTCCAGCATATCGCAATTCACAACTCTAGCCTCTTAATTTAAAGGCAGAAAAAAAGCCTACACGTAGGGCACCAATTGCCCTTTGGAAATGCAGGTCTCTAAAACCGTTTAAAAGAGCATTACCTGAGAGCGAACTCCCTGGCTGCCTTACACAGTTGTGCGAGAAACACATTTCCACTCTCACTTCTTCCACCACCCCCTGCATATGGGCTGCATCTAGTTCAATCGAAATCGTAAAATAACCAAATCTAGCTTTCTCTTCCTTTCCGCACTTATGTTCTGTTTCGAATCGGCCAAAAGAACTCTTTTCTTTGACGTGAACAAGTTGCACTGTGTAGAATTTTTCAAAACTGTGGTTTCAGACACCAAAGTCACCCAATTTCCTATAAAATTGTGTTCGAAACCTCTCATAAACTATCTATGCTTGCAATCATAAGAAACTATGTCCTCTGAAAACATAATCCTATTTGTTTTCGCTCATTCAAATGAGTGAAAAAATTTCACTCATTTAGCATACAGAAAAACAAGTAACCAAAGCACCATATCAATCAACTCTGAACGGACGTAATGAAAATTCTATCTGATCATACGTGAGGAACAGTGCGCGGTCATGCCTACTTGCTATTTGTGGTGACTGCCTGACGTGATTTTCGTTGAGAAAAAAAAACAGAAGGAAAAACAAGACTGTGGAATGTTATGAAAATTAATTGCGGGAAATTTTTGGACAAATTTAACGATTTTTAAAATGCCGTCGAATCCCAAACTTTCCCGAACAGTATTTTGGAAAAAAAAAGATTGAAAAATTCTGTCTGCGACTTTGAAAAAAAAACTGTTTTACAATAGAACTGAGATAATGAATTCCGACTCGAAAAGCGCGTCGTTTTCTCTGCATCGCTTAGATTTAAAAAAAAAAAACAAAGAAAAAACAAACGAAGTCCAATTGACTGATCGCACATTTGTTTTTAAAAGCTGCGGGAAACGTCAAGAACCAGAAAAAAAAGGTGTACAAAATTAGTCCACGATCTAGATAAGCTATCCACCAAAAAAACCGTTCAAATCCACCAAGATCTAAATAAGCTTTTATCTGATGATGACATTTTTAAGACGAATTGGCGTGTACAAATGATCACAAAGGCTATACATGACCGGGAATTAATTTGCAATTGAATATGACAAAATGGCTTAACCTACATCTTCTAACAGCTTTCTACGACAAAAATTGCGAAGTCAGATTACCGCTTTAAAAGCAAGTCATTCTTTGTACAAAAAAAAGCTAGTCCAGTTATTACTGGTAATGCAGCACAGCTCCTCTGCCAGCACTTACCGTCTGCAGCTGACTCATGGTTGCGCCCAGTTTATCCGTTAGATCGTCGATCTGCTCAGTCTGCTCGGCAATTCTAGCCTCCATCTCTCTGGAAAATTATCTCTATGCAACGTTCCATATATGGCAACCCCTCCACTTCCTCTGCCCCACTGTCCTCAGATGTGAAGGACGCAATAAAATGCAAAAAAAAACTTCACTGCTTCAGGAGGTTGAGTGACATAACTCCACTGTTCATGTTCACTTCCTTCGAGGCAAAATACTAGAAAGTAGAAAAACACAGATGTTCAGTTGCCGTTCCACAGCCCAGTCTAGTCATTACAAATAAGAGTAATAACTTACTCGAAGTTTTCCTTGTCGACGTAAATGCCATTCTTATCACGCGCAGCTTGCAAATCCCTCCTGAGCTTCTCTACCTCATTGTTATATTGCTGAAATATATGCTTCGTCGCAAGAATGCAGTAAATACAAGAGAGACCTATTCGTTTTTTTTGCCAAGGCAATGCTATCGAGCATCCTCGAATTTATAACCTGCCACCACAGAAAAAGAAAGTGGACCTACTTTGATTGGGAGGCTACTTAGTCGGCTTTTGCAAAGTAGCTCGCCCAAGGGAGGCGAGCGAGGGGAAGGGTAGAAGGACGAAGCTGAGTCCAACGGTCTACGACAGGCATGCGGCAACCTCTT
>JPKZ01001610.1:37052-57953 GCA_000803305.1 Toxocara canis
GTTACCACTACTGCGTATATTTTTGTGCGCCACATCCTCCTCTTCCCCCCCTCCCTCCCAACACACTGCTCTCGACAACCCCGACAGTACTTACTGGTCGCTATAGTGTTCAAATAACAATAGCCACTTCAGATATGTGGAAACATACTGAGGGGATCATCATCGTTACACACGTCAAACTGAACACGCGCGAAGCATTACTAGAGCAAAAAATATGATCCTGGATTGAGAGAAATCTCAAAACGGTTCGACGGACTGGAGATGTGAGGGCAGAAAGACAACTCTAAGTGTGAATTAAAGGGGCTCACAGACTCGTTGTCACTCTTTAAAGCCAACAGTTATGCTGTCATGTCAGCCAATGATCAAATCATTCTCTGCCTCTTTAAAGGAAATTATTTTCTTCATTATGCAGTTCGATGCTGTCATGTCAGCCAATGATCAAATCATTCTCTGCCTCTTTAAAGGAAATTATTTTCTTCATTATACAGTTCGATGCACTGACCAATCGTGCAGTGACCATCAACTCTTAAAAACTATTCCTCTCTCTCCCTTCTTCACTCTCCCACTCGCCTCATCCATAAAGCTTTTCCTCACGGGAAGTTACCGCCGTGATCTGCTCTTCGAATGTTTGCAAAATCCATCCTCTCATTATGGTTAACATTGCAGCTGCCAGTCCTCTCGAGGCTTATATATCCTAAGACCCCTTGGAGACGCCTGATCATAAAGATGTACTATTCAAAGCGTCGCACCATTCCCATATGGTTCTAAACTGTTTCACTTCGGACGGTCTAACTGCGAAGCTAAATGGTACCTATAAGCACTAGTTATCTGAACGAACACCGTAAGAGGGGCCATCATTTGAGGCAAAACGATATAAGCCGATAAAACAGCAACCAAAAACTTCTTTCCCATCATATCATACTTGACTGCGCCCATCGAAATCATCCTCTATCTTACGGACGGTGAACCGGTCGCACCGGACCTCACATCTTCAAATCAACGAACAAATGCGCAAACTGCCTCATGGCCGCACTTAAAAGTGAACGCTTAAAACTTTCAAAATTTTCGAATTTGAAAATTCCCTCGTAAAGAAATTCAGCATGATAGCTCATCAGGTACAGTTGCAGCTGTAAATCATACATCAGCGTTGCTAAGAGGACTTCGTCAACGCTTGAAGCTTTCGCAAAATCACGCTACGAGCATCGACCGTCTTGGATGTGCAGTTCACGAAGTACAATTAAGTCAAGTAGGATCACGAAGTGGTCGTTAGTATATGCAGAGTAGCGGACGAAAAATCTGATAAATTTGTTCCGTGGCACGACTTCTGTATCGAATCCGCTCACACCTACACCACACGCCAAGAAGGATAGATTAACAAGAACATCCAAAAAATCAGCTCCAGAACGAAATCGATCGAGAAATCATCGTAAAAGAAGAATAACGTCAACTAATACGAGGAGAGCATCACACGTTTACACAACGAGTAGAACTTCATAATCAATCGACCGCGTCCGACGAACACCCTCCGATGAAATGACGACTTTCCACATGCGCACGATGCTTTAAATCTCTGAATTGCCCAGTCTCTACGCGCCGCTCAACGTTTGCGAGTTGCTCGACCGCTGTCGTGCATGTTCGCGTTCCTGTCTCTTTTCCCGCTGTTGTGTCTTCCCAACTTCACTCCATGTGTTCAGCAGTCCCATCAGGGAATTTCGAGACCGACGAGAGTGATCTGCCATCTCAGAAGGACGAGACCACTGAGACCGACGGGAGTGATCTGCCACCTCAGAAGGACGAGACCAATGAGACCGACGAGAGTGATCTGCCATCTCAGAAGGACGAGATCACTGAGACCGACGAGAGTGATCTGCCATCTCAAAAGGATGGGGACCATTGAGACCAACGAGAGTGGTCTGCTTAAGAAAGAACAGCAACGGTCTCAGTTTCAACAGTTATACGATGTGCATAGGTTATTGATATCTGGTCATGTGGCTGTTATTGCAAAACATCTGAGGATTATCGATCAGCAAGCCATACTCTACCGTGTTATGAAGGATGAGGACAAACCGGCTAATGTGGTCAGCGTTTTTCATTCCCACAACGTAAGCAAGATACAAAAAGTCCGATAAACGCAGAGGGAGATCCTCTCTTGGTAATCGCTTATTTTCTAAGCCACCAGATATTGACGACATCTACAAGGTGGTCGTTCAAGCAATCTCGAGAAAGGAATAGTTCATAAAAGAGTCTGCGTGTGGTCATCGAAAATCTACCGGAAAACGGTAAAGATGAGCTCACAGCATGCTAACTTGCTGTTCATACGCGAGATGATAAGCCGATATTGTCGACTGTGATGGATTTCAACAACTCCATCCTCACTGATGTTGTCCAAATGCCCACGCCCACATCATAAAAGTACCTTTTATTGATGCCTCCCCTTATGATCAATTTTTTCGTTCGTTTGATCGTTTTTGACCTCTGATTTAGAACTCGTCCGCCCATGCTGCTGCGTGTCGGCGTGATCTTTTATATCCGCGGACTTGGCGATTCATTACGAAATGGATCAGTTGCTGGCGAATTCAGGTCGTTTTTTTGAATCGTACCACTGCTTTTCACGAATTCCAAAGTACCATAAGTTATAGACGATCAGGGCTAAACCAGGATATAAGTTCTGAAATGCATTGAGCGGTGTTACGGCATGACATCCTTGATAAGGAGAACTTCTTTCTCGTGGTGACATGACAGACTGAGATAGGCATGCTTCAAGACTGAAGATGCTGCTTATGCGGAAAATCATTTCTCTTAGTGAGCAGGTGGTTGCTGATGAAGTTGTAAAAATCGCTTGGCGGCTAAGCATCCTGTTGTTTGACCGCTTGTGATTTGTTTAACATTGCAAAAACGAACATTGTGAACCTCAGAAAGGGATTTTTCTTCAAAGCACTCTACAAAGACCATGCGCGACAAGATCTATTTTCCTGACTGTTTCTGGTATGAGTGCTGAGACAACGGAGGAGGTGGAGAGCATCACACAGCCAATTGCAGCATGCCAACTCAGTGCCAAATAGTGGTGGTCTTATGGCCGAAGAAGGAATTCCGGAATGTCTTTTCGTTTTTGGATATACATGTGCCACCGTATTTAAAAAAAAAAAATGTCATCTCATACATGCATTGCAAAGGTCCCTTACATATCTTCTTAAAGAATGCAGAAAATCGAGTGAAAAATTATTTTCCAATTCAAATTTTGTATGAGTAAGACAGTTCCTGGAAAAATTTACATTTTCCAGGTAACTTTCATGAAACCATGTTCATAGCACATTCCTGAGCGGCCATGGAAACCTCTGTAAAATGAAAACCAACCTGTTTCACAAATTTCGTGCAAAAGATAAAAAGTCGTAGCTCAAAACAATGAAGTTGATCACATGCATCGATCTAACTCTCTCGAAGTCGATGATTTGGTTTGAAACTGAGTGTAGAAGGTGCTTAGGGTGTAGATTGCGCTTTCAAATTTCGTAAGCCCAGATTCAGCGGTTCCCCGAGTTGAGGCTACCCGTCAGAAGAACAGGTGCAACCACGTACAATTATACAGAAGGGACTTTGCAAATGCGAATTCAACAAAGCATTAATTATAAAACGACTAATTAAGTGTTTCTACATTCAAGCATCTCGAGAATTCTATGGCCCATTAATTTTGCAAAAAAAAATCGCAAATTTACATGACGCTTTTCATTTTTTGCAAAATGCAGATTCCAATTACGATAACGTTAGTGCTATCGCTCGAAATAAATCATTTAACCATTTCTAACACTGGTCGGCGGTTCACTCGATATCAAGTGGATCAAACGGGACGAAACGGTTTGTGATAATTTGGGTTAAAGTTTGATAATTTCCAGCGGGAATGTATGAAATACGGTCAATTGAAATGGTACCGGGAATGTTGTTCTACTAGTGCTGAACAAAATACAAAGCGCTCCTCCTAATGATGCCGTGTGGTGTGCCGTTCGTCTTATGCAACATCCTAAAATTACTAAGTTTAGATTTGTTAAATACCATGTGAACATCAAATAAGATCTTGATGAGTCTTTATTTTGAAGTTGCTCAGATAGATATCGAAGGCCTGAAATGCACCTAGAAATGCAGCAGTCATCTGTCCACTTTTGTGCCGGGATAGGTCTGGCCATTCTCTTTTCGAAGTCTCTACAGAGCGACATAGATCATACATGGGCACTTCTTTCCTCTTCGGTTTCTTCGGTTTCCGAATAGTGTATGGTTGCCATTCTCAGATAAATTTCTGAAAGCTAAGAATTTTCTGACCGAATTCTGCAAGTCACCATTTCCGAAATAAAATTTCGTTGATTATTGTTCTCAGTCAGAAAACCCTTAAGCTATGGAAATCACCAGCGAAAAACTCATGTCCGTCACCAACGAGTTCTGGCGCCAAAACAGCTAAAAATTCATTTTGCTGATGGTGTTGCTTGTATACTTTCATGAATTTTCATATTTTCTCAGTGTTCTTCGATTCTCTAGCTGCAAGCCACTCCTCAAAAATCCTACAGCTTATGGGCGAGCATTTCCCACCCACCTCTGGAAGGCGGAGGAGAGGGGGAGGGGGTGGAATGGGAGGTCCCATGCACATAATTCGGATAATTGACTAAAAAAGCACCCTCCTTTGAACGAAGGAGTTACGAAGTTTCGTTTTTCAGCGAAAACTGACCAGCTATGGGCGATTTATTTTGGGGTGAAATTGAGGAAATTGCGGACAACATATGTGGAGTGATCGATAACGACAAGCACGCTTATTTTATCACTGGGACTGAGGATGACCCGGTTGTGCGCGAATATACCGTGCACTCGGTGTACGATGACAAGGCACCCGATACTGTAAATGTTTATTCGTCGTAGTAGTCCATGAATAAACCATGTTGCAATCGTTCGGCCGTCAGGCATTGCTTTAATGACTCAGTCATTCAGTGATTATGTGGCGAGTGCACCGTAGATTGTCGTACGGCCAACCTTTAATAGAAGCGATAGGAAATACAGCGTTTCCATGTCAACGGTAGTACAGTGGACGTCGGCAAGCTTACTCGTCTTGAAGTAGTAAAGTAATATAGAATTTTCAACTGGTCAGGCTGTGCATATTCCCTTTCATACAGTATCCAAGAAGCGCAACGACAACCATTGTTCGGGATGGAACAATAAATGTGGGAGGAGCTACATTAATAGGGAATTTCAACCGGGCAGAGGTTTATAATGGAGGCTATACGGTTTAAAAAAAACATTTGAAAAACTAAGCTAATAGTCAACACTGCGAAGAAAATCTTAGAGAAGAAAATCTCACGGAAAAATTTTTGTCTGATTTGCATATGCTGCAAATAACAAAAAGTCTCGTTTGGATGACATCAATTCCTTGTAATCTTCCAAGAATGCTGCAACGGCATATGTGATCAGCACCGTCCGACATTTATGCAGAATGACAGATGCGTGTGAAAAAATGAACGGCAAAAAAGACGAAGTTCGGTGGGACAGTGACCACATAAAGGTTGATTTTTACAACACACGAAAAGCAGCAATGACATCAAATAATAGCAGCACTGAAAAGTAGACGCCACAAAATTGCAATCGATCCGCTTGCTAGACTTCTTTATCGTGCCGTTCGTTCGCTTCTGGGTCGGCGTATATGAGTGCCGAAAGTACTCCACATTTGTCGCTTCTTTTTAAAGTGATTTTGCGTTACATTAATAAAGTAGCGCAAACTTTGTCGCCTTATTAGTACTAAGAGACCTCTGCATACATTACAAGCAAAATTCATTTATCGATAGTCACCTCGGATATGATCGAACCACGATGAAGTATTTAAATGCGGTGATATCATTGCTCGTTCATATGGTTACCTCTGTTTGCAGATACTCCACTGTTCTGTAGGGATTATAAATGAAGTTCGCTTCCAAAGAAATTGAAGATAACCAGTTGTTTTGTGATAGAAAGTTTGATTTAGCGAACGCATATGTTTATGACACGATCTGACGCTCGAAATCACAAAAATACGGCTCTTCATCGCACCGTTAAAGTGCTGCAGGAAACGAAAGGACGCTCGGTACATTTTCCCAAACTTGCCGCATATGGGAAGGCTCAAAAGGCGAGTGTGAATGATTTCATTAGAAGAGAAGAGGATGAAACGCGAAACTTTTCGTATAACCTGTAATTTTTGCGGTTTACGCATTTTTGCTACTTTATTTTTCTATGACAGGAGGAAGCAGTTATACGCTCGTCGTAACTGTAGAAAGATGTTTTAAGACGAGCTACAGCAGAGGATCGTAACCTTGGATAGAAACATGATTGGATGCTACAGGCGTCTTAACAGTAACGGATGCAGGGAAAAGGTGAGGAGTGAGGTATAGGAGGGGGGAGGACGGGAGAAGAGGTGGAGGGCAGTTCTGACGCGCGTTAAGACGATATCCGGTAGAAGTATGACGAGTTTTTATAGCCTAAAATGTCGGCCGCTTTTTAAGCGAGATTTGATTTAAAAAGTTTTCACAGACTGTTTTTTAGTACCTTTTCGAAGCTGTCGAAATTTTTCATGAAGAATGGTTCCCTCCCCCCTTCATTCGCCCCTCCCTGCCTCATCATCATCTTTTTCCTTCGCCCATCACTACGACCCAATTGTGCTATGCGTTTTATGGTTTTGAATTTCGCAAGGGTACCGCTAACACCGAAAGGGTTTTCAGTTAATTTTTGGCGAGAATGGCGATCAACAGGCGGAACGAGATCCTGAATGGACAGGTCGTCCTTGCATAATTGTTCAGTATGACGCCACAATGATCGGCTCATTACTGTCGATGTCACCAACCGGTACAGTACCCATGGAGATGAGTCTTTTGATAGGGTGCGGCTGTGTTCGAGCGCTCGCATCGCTGCACCGTCTCGGATACATCCATCGCAGTGTCTCACCCTACTCGTTCTCATATGCGAATCCGCTCTCATACGATATACTCGAAGCAAGGATTCTAATCACGGATCTCAGTAGTGTATTGCCGTATCCATGCAAACCACGTCCATTTGTACCCTTTATTGGAACACTTCGTTACAGTTCAGTGAGAGCACATCGTGGCCACGAGCAGGTTTCAGTGTTCTTTCGTTATTCATCTCAGTATTTTTTGAGGCGAGCGTGTTATGGGAGTCCTTGGCTGTCCACATTATGGGGATGGCTAATCGGAAAAATCGCAATTCTAGGGCAAAACAGTGGAAAACCTAATAAAAGCAAGATATTAATAATGAATACCAGTTTCTACTAGCAATTCTGAGTTTGTGTGTTTTATTAGGACAAAAAAAAAACAATCCTGGAAAGGGCGAACTAAGGCCTTTGAAATTTCATAGGCAGTTCGAAGTCAATGGATGCTGTTGCAATGAGGAAGATAGGTGAGGCCGAAAAGCTGAGGATGGCTGAGTACAGGCCAACCCATTTTGCGCTCTAGCAAGCCAAACCAACTAGTTTCATTTGTTATTTCATCACACTGGAGGAGATGGCCTCTCTTTCCATGTCACATCCCCTACTTGCATTCTCAATATCTGCACTTCTGCTTCCCTCCTCATTCGATACACCAGTACGAAAGATATTAATGTTTAATTACCTAATACACTTTCTTCGGAGGCATTGGCTGTAATTTCGTCCACGTTCACAGGGTCCCTCGGATGACATAATATCCGTGATCTATATGGTAGCAGAGCTGATCTCAGGACGTCTCCCATGGCGTTCGGTGTTCAGCCAGCAGCGAGTCTGTGAGCTGAAATGTCAGTTCCATTCTGCCGTCGAATTCAAGAGGCTTCCGAAAGAAATTCGCCATCTTTACAGGTGATTTGAGCGGCTAACTTCGCTTTCAACAGTAGTCGAACCGTATTCAGCTGACTTATTGTGAAGTAAAGAACTGAGATTTATGGGAAAGAACCGTTTATCTGCTCCCAAAAAAAAATCCGGTAATTCCCCTACTCTCTTTTATATGGTTTTCCTTCGAAGCTCCAAAATCTACAAAGTCCGGGGAGGAGTTCACCATCCAGATTTTACAGCATTGAACTGGACCACTTTCTTTTCACAATAGGCAGGACATATCTTTAAAGCGCTTAGTGAGAACGGACTGAGGAGTGACCGAATAATTTCACATAGGACGCAAGAGAGAAGATACAAAGCAAGATCAAATGTGATAGTGACTAGACCATCCTAGAGGTGAAAGAAAAACAATTCAACGGATGCAGTTCAAAAAATTCATTTTGCGGTGCATATATCTTCCTTCTCTCGTACGAACGTTTTTTAAATTCTTCATTTAGATAATATTTGAGGTCCTTGCTTCTGCGCCTTTCCATTTTTTACACGTGCTACGTGGAATGTGCTGCTTATTTATACATACAGCTTTTGTATTCTGCCCTTATGTTTGAAGCGTTGGTAGAACAAATTGGCATATAAACTGGAACATTCTTCGTGTAATCAAGAATGTTCCAGTTTTTTATTCGCTGCGTGAATCAGACAATTCTTGTTCAAATTTTAGAACGATGTATTTAACGATATCGCAAACGCCAATCGATTACAAATACATCATTGAGCAATTCCAAAAATCTATTCAACGCCATTTCCCGGATACGAAACGAGAACTACCCGATTGGGCGACCCTTCCTATGGCTGAGGACTGACAGTATTGTGCGCTTTGATATTTCTAAATCATTGTTGCATATCGCAAAGGAACCCTCGGCTATTATAACATCGTGAACAAAAATGAACTGATATCACTTCATACTGGTCGTAAATGTGCATAAGGCTAATAAAAACTTCCTCTAACTTCACTTCCTTGATGTTGACGATGAACTGTGCATATCAATGACGAAAAATAAGTGTATTGGTGATTAAGCTGAGCGTTGCGTCATGCTCCAGGTTACCGTTCCTGTGCTACCACAAACAAACGAGCATCGATTTTCAGCATAACCTTTCAGAGCAAACAAAACTTACAGCACGGGCTGCACGAGGGAATAATTGTAGACATCAGTCGATCAGTAGGTTCGTAATGGGCACTAGTGATTCTCGCGAACGTGCTCCTTTGTTTTGATGTTTGCATTTCTCTTTCAGCATAACCTTTCAGAGCAAACAAAACTTACAGCACGGGCTGCACGAGGGAATAATTGTAGACATCAGTCGATCAGTAGGTTCGTAATGGGCACTAGTGATTCTCGCGAACGTGCTCCTTTGTTTTGATGTTTGCATTTCTCTTTCAGCATAACCTTTCAGAGCAAACAAAACTTACAGCACGGGCTGCACGAGGGAATAATTGTAGACATCAGTCGATCAGTAGGTTCGTAATGGGCACTAGTGATTCTCGCGAACGTGCTCCTTTGTTTTGATGTTTGCATTTCTCTTTCAGCATAACCTTTCAGAGCAAACAAAACTTACAGCACGGGCTGCACGAGGGAATAATTGTAGACATCAGTCGATCAGTAGGTTCGTAATGGGCACTAGTGATTCTCGCGAACGTGCTCCTTTGTTTTGATGTTTGCATTTCTCTTTCAGCATAACCTTTCAGAGCAAACAAAACTTACAGCACGGGCTGCACGAGGGAATAATTGTAGACATCAGTCGATCAGTAGGTTCGTAATGGGCACTAGTGATTCTCGCGAACGTGCTCCTTTGTTTTGATGTTTGCATTTCTCTTTCAGCATAACCTTTCAGAGCAAACAAAACTTACAGCACGGGCTGCACGAGGGAATAATTGTAGACATCAGTCGATCAGTAGGTTCGTAATGGGCACTAGTGATTCTCGCGAACGTGCTCCTTTGTTTTGATGTTTGCATTTCTCGGATGCGATATCTTGTATAGATAAGCTGAAACCTGAATGATCGCTTCTTCAACTGCTTTTTTCAGGACCATTTTTTACGTGGGATGGGAGTCAAATAAAGTTAGGCGGAAGAAGAGTAAGATGGGAGATTGCTTTAGATGACCAGATGTATGTTCGCGATGTCTGTCAAAATTTGGCATTCGAAAACGTCCCAAAGACCACCGACTGGTATTGAGGACTGCATTGAATGTGAGTATAGTTGCAAATGAGCCCCTTCTGTTTACTTATACCTATAAGTGCATGAATCGCGCACCGATCCATCCCATAGAGCGGCATTCAAATCACATTTTACGGCATTGCAGGCTTTGTAGAACGACAGGTATATATGCCTGAATATATAAAGCGACCAAAACGTCGTTGAGATTAGCGCAAATGGCTTCCAATGATGTATGAGTTAGTATGTAATTAAGAGCTGACCAATGCATAACTTATCGACCTGTTGAGGCTTCATGGCAAACGTGTGACAAACTTGTGAGTGATAGTTTCGTTTTATATGTTGCCGTTGCTCTATATGTTGCGGTTGTGTTATATGTTGCGGTTGTGTTATATGTTGCGGTTGTGTTATATGTTGCGGTTGTGTTATATGTTGCCGTTGTTTTATAGGTTGCTGTAGTGTTATATGTTGCCGTTGTGTTATATGTCGCCGTTGTTTTATATGTTGCCGTTGTGTTATATGTCGCCGTTGTTTTATATGTTGCGGTTGTGTTATATGTTGCGGTTGTGTTATATGTTGCCGTTGTTTTATAGGTTGCTGTAGTGTTATATGTTGCGGTTGTGTTATATGTTGCGGTTGTGTTATATGTTGCCGTTGTTTTATAGGTTGCTGTAGTGTTATACGTTGCCGTTGTGTTATATGTTACCGTTGTTTTATATGCTGCCGTTGTTCGATATCCTCGATGTTCAGGAACATGAAGCGTGTGTGCAGCATCATTCCGATGGACGTCGTCTTCGACGCAATCACCCAGAACATTATGGCACTAATAATCATCGTTTCAAAGCTCGCACGACAGTAGTTTAAAGAAACTTTCTTAAGAATGTACTTAGTAACGTCTGCTGATGAATATACTGCTTCACTTTTGAGCAACAAATAGTTAGTTCGACGCCAACCTTGGGTCGTGCTGCGTATTGTGGGAGTCAGCGGCGGAATAAGTTCACGCGTGAAATCAGTAAATGATGTTGCTGAAAGCAACCATAAGCCCAAAGGTATACTGTTTTTTTTCCTGAAACCCTTGTTCCTCAGCCTTCGCTGGAAGAATCAGCGTCTGTTATGGGTTTTATTTCTCTGCCACCACCCCTCTCACAGTGCAACTGCTTGTATATATAACACCAATATGTGCCGCTTCTTTTGGTGCAGGTGAAGAGAGATGAAAAATGAAATTAGACTTAGCTCAACAGAATGATCGAGGCTTGTTGAGTGGATTGTTGGTGTTACGCCAAGCATGGGTCAGTTTCTGTCATCGTGGAAGCCGCTCAGTTACACCTCTGCTTGTCTTTTACTTGAAATACCTGACGATGCCGCATACTGCTTTCCCTGGCCTCGATTACACCGATTGTACTTTTCCGCTAAGATTTACACCTCCATGTTTCTCCCATCTTATCCTCCCCCTTCCCCTCTCCCCCCCCCCCCCCCCCCCCCCCCTCTTCCTCTCCCGTTTGCAATATCATCCGGACTTGAGAACCGTCCGAAGTCCTATCAAAGACTGTGAAACTGTAGAAATAAATGTTGAATGCAGGCGATAAGAGAAAAAAAAATAAAAACACTTGGGATCATAACAGCTAACGAAGATTACTGTTTTGAGATCTTTTGCGAGAGAACTAATTTTTATAAATTGCTCTATTTTGAGCACTACGAAGCAGCCATATAGTTATTATGTGTTAATTTGAGTTCTTTCAAACTGAGACGACGATTATTGCTTCACTTCGGGAACTGTACAACGGAGTTTCGCTATAGTTCCTCGTATAAACGTGATCTTTATGTGCCGAAAAGCTCAAAAGTGTGCTTGCATGAATTTTGTTAGAACATTAGCATTGATTGACGTTTGACGGGGGTTTTGACTCTCGTAAATGATGTGGAGACCCGTCGTGCAAAAGATATATAATGATATTTCAAGAAATATATACTGATGTTATGTGGAGTTTTTGGTGATGTTTTTGTTTTTTTTGTTTTTTTTTGCAACGATGATCTCAGCAGATGGCTAAAAATTCGGATGGGCAAGTTTGAAGCCAACTGTTGATTCAAATTTAATACGTTTTCTTGTTATCACGGCACAAAAAAAAACTGAAACTTCAGCATAAAATTTTTAGGAATATTTTATTCCACTCATTTTACCATCCTGAACACGAAACTTTTAAGGTCGAAAACATACCTGAACACGGCGTAGATATGTTTTCGACTTTGGCATTTATCGTTGTCCGTTGTGGTCTGGGAAGGTTGCTATACGCACTTTAAATTCATTCGTTTTCAATAAGCAAAGGGAGCATCATTCTGAGCCCATGAGTATCAGAAATGTTGCTGCTCAAAAACGCTATTGGCAAGTGACATTTATTGTTTCAGCGAAGTGTTTGGTTATGTGGGACACGGCTCAGTTGATACTGTTTTGCGGAATGCACATCCCATTGATGGCACCAAGCTGCTCAAGCTTGTAAGTATCTTGTTTATGTCGTTTGAAATGTTTTTGTTCGTTTAGCATTTAAGTGATATCGACTACACAAGTTGTGATTGATGTGCAGAAATATTCGGTATTTGAATAGTGGACGGGGGAGGTGGGAGGGGTACGAAGTTTCCAAATGATCATAAGTGAGAGAGTCAGGGAAAAAAAATTTGTTGAAATCTACTTTCGTTGCCATTTGAATGCTACTACGCCCTTCCTGTTATTCACCCCTCCAATGCATTAATTGTTCTCATGCAGCAACATTTGCTGGATGTTGAAGGAGGTATTGATGAGTAAAATCCTTTCATCGCTCCTCGTGCATGCCAAACTAACCGGATTCAAAAGAGTGCAGATCCTGGGGCTTTCCCTTTTCAGGAGAAAAAAGGAGCTGGGTGGATGGGGAGGAACTATGCCGAAGGGCACGCAGCTGCTTTTTCGTTTGCTTGATTGTATCGTTATCTTAGGAGGCTTTTTGGTAAAAGAAATTATACCAAGTGACACGCCATATTTTTTTTTTAACCCAAAGAGGGAGAACATTTGAGAAAGGAGGAAACTTATATTCAGCTCAATATAAAATGGTATAAGATTTCAGCTAGGGAAAAATGGGATGGAAAAATTCTGTTGTTGTCAACAGATTAGCAAGCTAAACTTCATATCGTGTTGCTTTCGGCTTTTTCACAAACGAGGGACGAGGTGTGAAAAAAAAAAGTGGTTTTTGGTGTCTCATTAAGCGTTATTCATAGAATGAAATGACGGACGGTGAGGTAGCGGCATGTCTTCTGAACTTGGTCTACCCGAGAGCGTTTAGCCGGGAGTCTCTTCACGGTATTGATGTGTCGTGTGAATTGCGAAACAACAAAGACCTCTTTTTGGAGGCTGCGTTCGCGCAACAGTTTATCGCGAAGTGAGCTGTTTTGAAATTTAATTAGAAGAGAATACTGATATTTAAATTGAAAAAAAAAAAACTACTGATATTTAACTCGGGGAAAAATCTTTTAGAAGCACTGTTGTGGATAGTTTACATAATGCTTTTCTTGTCAGAATGACTAATGAACTTAGTTTATTTTAGAATTTTTGTTTTCTTTTAAATATTGCGTAATCTTTTTTCTTTTTCAAAATCGATCTCATTATAAAACGACTTTTTAGAGACCATGCATTGTAATGAGGTTTATGGAAATGCGATGTTACCTTAACTAAATACTCTTCGTCAACATAATCGCCTCTTCAAACAAACCACCTTCAACCGAGCGTAACAGAAAAGTAGTCTCTTCCACGTAATTCCCTTGCTCCGAATTACTGAGGGTTACTCCGGAATTCCATGCTGAAAGCGTCTCTAAGCAGAAACATGAATGGTCTAGGCTCTATCTGATGCAGTCCATGCTCCTATTAACGTATTCTTCCCCGTAGGAAGCTGCGGACTTTAACAAACTTGTAAATGTCTGTCAGCACTAGGCAATCAGGTAATTTTTCAGACGGTTGCAAGGAAAGTGATAAAATAGGCTATTCAGTGGGCCAGTGTAACGTTTAGCTTCCAAGAGCCGATTTGTTTTTATTCGAACTTAATGTACTACATCGAACGAAAGCTGAAAAATTGTATCGTTCACAGACTCAGAATTGCGTGAATAGTTAATAGAAGAACTATGTAACGACGAACGCTGTTGTAGCAGTCTCCTCATAATTATTTCCCTGTATAGATATCGTTTTTGTGGAAGGGTTTTGTTGAGTGGGATTGTTTCGAGGAGGGGGTTTTGTTCAAGTTAATATGATACATGTGGTATTTGCTTATTTTAATTTTGGATCTGGGTAGCCTAAATATGAAGTTTTGTTTTGAGGAAAGAAGGTATGCTTCTTGCTGATGCTGAGGATGCGATATTTCATATGTTCGCTTTTGTGCCTCAGAATGACGGGAAAATGATGTTACTTCACGATGGATTTTGCTATGACGTCACCGCATACTTCGAAAAGCATGTTTGTAAGTTTGCTTATTCATGCCGTTCTACTGCAATACATCCTAAAATCTTGATAATAGGATTGAGTACTTGTAGATTTTTAGATTTTTTAGAGAAAATATTTACTTGAGCGCTTGTAGTTTTCTCAATGTTCGAGGAGAAGCATTTATAGATGCCTTAGTTTTCGGAGGTTAGTTTACTGCTGTTTAGATCTGCAATCGAGGAATTTTACTTTCCTTCTAAATTTTTTATTTACGAATCAAACAATCTGATATTTAGCTGGGAGGTATCAGTTTTCACTAAAATGACGATATATTTGGTGCCAAGCGTCACAGAGGAAAACAGACATACTGGAGAAGCTGAGGATGGTCTCTGAAAAGTTAGGCTATTCCTGTTAAGAAATACCAAAATGTTTTTCTTACAAGCGTTCATTCATTGCTTTCATGTGTAGGTTTTTGCTATGTTGAATGAATGATTTGAGAGGGAATTTTCAGAGTTCTTGGACGGAAATAAACTAGCTTTTATGCAGATTGTTCTCACCATTTTCATTTTTCTTGTGATACTTGCTGCCCAAAACGTGGGCATTTCAGCGAGAACCATTTGTTGTGCACTTGATATCCCAGACAGATACACCTGGCTTGCACATACGAATTTAAGGGAATCTTGATGGAAATGGTCACCGAAGAGCCACTTTCGTGCACCTACTCGAGAGCGCTTCTTTCAAAATGAGGTGAACAGGCTTTTCATTTATAATTCACTCCTGTTGATACGTAATTGATGATGGCTGCTATTACTGAGTATGCATCAGTAGATCAACATGCCATTGTGTTATTGACAGATTCCATTGTAACCCCGACTTCTGTCTTTACTCTTCGATCTTTTCTTTTTTTTTTCCGTTTTTCACTCTCTCTTTTTGCACAGTTCTTTCACGCTCACTTTGTGCTTGGACTGCGGCTCGCGATTCCTCTTTTCGGGCTGGCTCAAGGCCAGAAAGGAGGGAGAAAGTATTCCATCAAGGGTCTGCGTAACGATTAATTTTCATAATTCATGGTCGTTTTGGGGTGCGAATCGTGTGCTTCGTTTGTGCTCAAGGGAAGACTGAGTAGCCGGCATAATGAAATCGTTTAATTCATTGATTAGTCAAATAGAGATCATCACTGCTGAACTGTCCCTTGGAAATGATGTAGATGTTAGGTTGTCTTCGGAGGAGAAAGAAGAGGAAGCAGCTAGCTAAAAATGCTTCTCGAAAGTTAGTGACGATGTCAGCAGACTGCACGACAATTTTGTATGGAAGTCGACATTTTTTTGTATCGCTGATTAAGTATCCTCATTTTGGCAATGTCGAAGGAATTTTATTTACAGGGACGGATGCATGTATGCAGTTGTTGCTGATAAGAAGCTTATCATCGCCAGAGAGCTCAAACAACTTCAACAACTATATTCGGAGGTTCTAACTTTTTGCTCAGCTTCGGCATACACGTGTTTTTTTTTTTTTAAATTTGACCTTGCGCCACACCAACCGCAGAGGAATAGGGTTGCTGCCGTCCATGATTAATTTTTGCCGCGGAGGGGCACTTATCGCGCGCTTATTGGTCTTCACTTGCTACAGGCGCTTACTAGCATCTCCACTTGCAGATCCATGCCAACTATATTCCATTATGTCTGGCCTTCTTCGACAAAGTGTTAATCTTTAGACAAAACAAACACAAAATTATCTGAAAGCAATGCTTGACGGGAGTTCGCTTTCTTCCAGAGGGTGGGGCTGGTCGGAAGGCGGTTAGTGCCACCTACCAATATTCTGTTAAAGGAGAAGTCAGATGTTTCTAGGGATCTTTTCTTCCGATCTAGTGACTAGCTGAACTGTAGTTCAGGTATAGCTTGTGTTCGCCTTCGGAATTAAGTTTTCCATGGAGTCTTGATTGCCATTGAGCCTCTCCCTCATCGACCGGCAGGTTCTTCGTTGGGAGTGCTACTCAGAAGCCTCTTTGCGAGTAACGAAGAAATCCTGCCTCTGTTTCCTTTTTTACCTATCGGGGTTCCTCAGCAGGACGTGATTGCCCTGCTTACAGAGTGTTTTAAAAAAACAGATGTTGAGTATCTCCAGCATAACATTCAGGTAACTTTCGCAAGCAGAAAGCCACGTGCAGCAATTATTGGTGTCACTGAAAATTATGCAGGAGGTGCTGACGATTCGATATAGGAGTGAAGTGGAGGGGAGAGGGCAAGGGCGCTGAGTCTTGATTGCCATTGAGCCTCTCCCTCATCGACCGGCAGGTTCTTCGTTGGGAGTGCTACTGAGATGCCTCTTTGCGAGTAGCTAGGAAATGTTCTCGAAATCCTGCCTCTGTTTCCTTTTTTACCTATCGGGGTTCCTCAGCAGGACGTGATTGCCCTGCTTACAGAGTGTTTTAAAAAAACAGATGTTGAGTATCTCCAGCATAACATTCAGGTAACTTTCGCAAGCAGAAAGCCACGTGCAGCAATTATTGGTGTCACTGAAAATTATGCAGGAGGTGCTGACGATTCGATATAGGAGTGAAGTGGAGGGGAGAGGGCAAGGGCGCTGTAGGCAAAGAAAATGCTGACCACTCTTGTTTTCTCCCGTGTGAAAATGATGTGCCACCTATTGGGCTTTTGTTTGTTTGAATCGCTAGGAAATGTTCTCTCACTTACCTGTTTGGAAATTGGGGCACAACGTGAACCTTTTTTAGGTGTAAATAAAAGCTGACGCCGTTTATAAATATTGGCGTACTATCAGTTTGCGAATTTCGCCAGCAGCGATGGGGCGCGTACAGTGTACAACAAGACTTCACATAAACATATAAGCTGCCAGAACGGGATAGTGAAGTAACGAGAAACAGAAGTGGAATACGGAAATTGTCGCTTTAACTCACGCGATCCTTTCGCGTGTGATTTTTTTTTTGCATTAAAAAGAGTATGTAGGAATCTCCAAAGCTGAGAGGCGTGCGTACCCATGCCCTTTTTTTGATGTTATGAAAGATTGAGAAATAGTCGGTTTATCTAATGTTTCTTTACTTGCTAGCTAATGTCGACTTTTTTTTACAGCTTTTACAGCTCGTTTTTATATGGTCAGATCGGTCGTCTCTTAAACGTCATGATAGCAAAAGGACATAAATTGCTCTGAAAAAAGTGTCTTAATTTAATGAATTGGAAAGTGTTGTACACTTTTTTTTCTTTCAGAAGTACGGGAACTACGAGATCGACAAGTCGATGACTCCCGAAGATTGGGTGAGTTACTCACGTAATGGTTTTTGTCTGTGTGTTCCGTTGAGTAAAGTTGTCTTCCTTCCGGAATTTGGTGGCGTTGTTGTAGTGATATGTTGCGCAAAAAGATGTAATGGGTGAAATAAAAAGTTCGACGATTGCCTATGGTATTAGGAGAGGCGATAGAAGTGCACTTCACAGACTGAACTATGTATTTGATTCATAATAGTGAATGTGGGTAATGAATGCTGCAGCGAAAGGTTCATTAATTAAACATTGCTGTTTGCTTATAAATGCTGACGAATGATTTCTATTTTCCTATTTTTGGTCTGCATCAATGCACATAAGGTCATGTGTAGGTCAAAATCGACTGTTACGATTGTTAAGAATTTATTTTGGATGTTGCAAACAGGAAAGTGAGACTGGTATTTGTCAGTTAAGTTCTACGACGTAATGCAGTCGGAAATAATAACAAAAGGAATTTTTCTGTTCATTGAATGGGAGGAGAAAAATGGGTGTTTATTGTGTGACGTAGTACTATTAAATTATATCAAAGTTTTTTTCCAATACTGAAAGTGTTTCGAATCTCTGTGGAGATCATTTATAAGCTGTTCTAAGGCGGACATGAGCTCTTTGAACGCGAGTATCTCCGAAGCGGAAGCATTCGAACTGGAAGTTGACGATGAAAATTCTCCACAGGTAAACTCTTTTATTGACTGGTGTTACTTTGAAAGAACAAGTCATCCATATGAGGATGGTATACAAAAGACGATAGGCTTCCTGAATTTTTATGTGCTCACATTAGTCGAGCACGTTTCAGTATGCATTTGAACCAATCATGTTGAAAAATAAGGGTTTTTTGGTCGATTTTATAGAGTGAAAGGGGGGGGGGGGGGGGGGGTGAAAGGGGGGGGGGGGGGTGCTGGACTTTTTCTTTTGGCTGAAATATGGGGAATATCAAAAGATTTTTTTCTCAACTGATGAGGGCCTGAGCCCACTGAACAAATAAATGGCTGGTGTCTCAGGAAAGTACGCGACGGCGAATGGAATTGCTGAGATGGGAGGGAACAATTCACATTCCTGTTCGTCCTGCTATGTTCGACGTTGAAATCTCTTGAGACAGAATTTCGCAGTCCACATATTTATGGATATGTGCCCAGATGAAGCTTGCGAAACGAACGGGACACTTACGCTAGTGGCTGAAAGATTTATCTTTTCGCATTCCTTCACCTTTTTTTTTAACTTCGTTCGCTTTCTTTTCCACACTCATAAATTTCGGATTGTTTCTCCTGGTTTCCTTTTAGTGATAGCGTCTCGCTACATTTCGTGCAGATCAGCTGTTTTCTAGTCGTGCTCATAGGAAGTACTTTAAGTTGAAGCAAGAGTCACCGATTCATAGTACAAACGATTTTGAAGCCATCGAATTGAGGTGAGCTAAGATAGATATATCGGTGCTCTGGAGAGCGTTATCTGGATTCACCCACATAAATTCATCTCAATTGTTTGCTTTTACTAGCCAAAAACATGGTCATAACTTCCATTTACAAAAACAGCATATGAAAGGCGTCACATAAAACTCTATTGTAAATGTTTAATTAGCAGTTGAAATTCGCTTCCAGCTACAGTTGTGAATGCATCAAGGCTTTCCTATTTCAAAAGGAAACTTGGTAGACTACTAGTTTCCCCCTTATGCCCAACTGCCTCGCCTGATTCAGTTAAAACTGGCTCGCAATCTGCCAAATCCTCTGAGCCTCTCCCACTTTTTTTTACTTCGTTTCCACCCTCATGCTTTCCTTCAAATCCTCTCATTTTTGTTTCCTCGTTTCTCGTCTGTATTCTCTTTCAACACACAAGTCAATGTTCAGTTCCCAGTCAATATTTGCAGGGAATAAATAAGAAGAAAAGTGAGGTATGTTTTCTTTGCGTTTTCCTCTTGTTTATTTCCCGCAAATACGTTTTTTTACTTTTCATCTTTCTGTTCATTTGCCTACCTCCACGCATCCTCTTCATGCCTTTCGCAAATCGCGGCCTGATTTCGAGGAGAGATCAGCGAAAAACAGAAGCCAACAGTTTTGTTAAAAAGGAAGTCGCAGACCACTTCGATGACCAACTGAGAGTGTAGACAGCCCCAGGTTGTGAGGGGAGTAGGGGACGGTATAGATGTTCCTTATCTGCTACCTCTCAGCAGGTATTTAGTGACGATCATAACAGGTTTAAGCCAATAAAAAAGATGGCCTCTAAGCTACATTCGTTGTTGTAATCCAGTAATATTTTGTTTTATGATGTGAAAAGTCCGTCAAAAAGAAATGTTCAGCGAAAAATACATCTAAGCTGAGGAATCATAATGTATCGGAATCGATTTGTTTTGTAGAACACTGTTTGCAATCTTCTATTTTTTTACTTCTCATGTTAGGTTATTTAGAAGGTGCAGGCGGCCGCGGATTCGAGTGCGTTGCAGAGTGATGAACGGTACGAGCTCTTCCAACAAATAGAGCAACTGGAAAAGAAGTTATGGCTGGAACAGGAAAGGTATTTACTCAGCTGTTATAAATGGTGTGGGCCGTGTGTTAAAAAGATGACGTTTTTTGAAGTGAGAGAGGAAGGCGAGCGAATGTGAATATGAGGATGAATTAATTGTATCTCCAGTATTAAAGAATATCCTTTCAGATTCGAGTACTCGATGATTCCTGGTGAGGACGTCAGAGAAGCGAGAAACAGTTTCTACAAAGCCATAGTCTTGAGCTGCACTGTAGGATATTTCTTGTTTATTTTCTCAGTGCATATCTAAAAATGTCAGTGTTTCTTTGCACCAACTGTTTTTCGTGCAGATGTTCAACTATGGACCACTTGTGTGGCTCTGCCCCTGCGCATGTTCGACTATTATTGTATGAACGGACGGTGAACGCGAGTAGGCGTGAATTTCAATAATCTTTCTTATTAATGCAAGTTCAAGATATTACCCAGAGTATTTTTTTAGACTTTAGAAGGGTTAGAAAGCTACGAGAAAAAAAGTGATGTAATGAAAACGAAATTATTGTAATGGGAATAAAAAAAATAAGAAATGCAGAATACAGCGGTGGAGAGTGCACAATTTTGCCTCATACTAACCCTCAATACATTGATTTCCTTCACAGTACAAAGGCATAAACAAGCCTCGAAAAACGGTCGAAAATGAGGGAGTGTGTGTGTGTGGGGGGGGGGGGGGGGCGG
>JPKZ01001610.1:58474-74268 GCA_000803305.1 Toxocara canis
GGGGGGGGAAGGCTTCATCGACATGGGTAGATATTTCTTCCATTTTTCCGTTGAAATCGTCGCGACGGTTTGTTACCGTAGGTGTAAAAGACAGCAGCTGAATGTTGGATGATGTTGTAGCAGAGGATTTCGCGCTAACGAGAAGAGCGGAGAAGATAAAGGTCACGAACTTTATTTGTAAAATCTTCTTTCTTGTGGCTGAACCCATGAGGATTTCGATTAATCTTAAGAGGAGAGGGGACGCAAGCTGTCTGAGGCTTTTATTGTACTTCGGGCACATCTAATTTTGTGCTTGAAAATACGGTTTTTTTTTCATATATAAATTTTCTTCAACTCTGCTCAGAACCAATCACCTTACCACCTAGTGATGAGTAGCTTAGAAGTAGCCCAAATCAGTGATGACAATGGCATAATTTTGCAGGAGAATGCTCCGAAGACGACGTCGAAAGCAGGGGAAAGGACGAGAAATGAGGCAAAAAGCACCGTAACGCCGCTGAAGGAAACCAATAAAGGAAACGTGAGCCGAAGAAAGAGTGCCACACCGAAACAGTCGTCGAAACGTGCCGCCAAGTGGCACAGCGAGTCACGTGACAGTAGATGTCATCATGTTACCTCAAAACGTCGACGCACTTGAGGTTTCTTTGTTCTATGAATTGCATGCTCACTTAAATCTCTATTATTCACCTCATCTGAATGTCGTTTTGAATACTATGTTACTTATAATGCTAATTTGTTGATCTTTGTCACCTTCAGTTGTTTCAGCGTTCTCATTTCCCTTATCTAGGTAGCAAACCCCGGCAAACAGTTTTATTTTGCTCACCTTTGCCGTCTCCAGCAGCGTTTTTTTCACCTAGATGTTTGAATGAGAAATTAGAACGGTATTAGCGAATGAAAACCATGGGTCGAAAGAACCTTATCGGGTTTTTTAAATGAGGAATGCGCATGGAGTAGAGAGAGGGAAGGGAGAAAGCTCGAAAACGGGAAATTTTATTAAGCCGTTTTACCCTTTTGCAGTGTTTTTGATAATTCTTTTAGTTCCTTTAACGCACTAGATTTATTTTGTGGTGATTATGGCATTTTCAATTCGTCACAGCTTCGAACTGGTCGTGTCGTGGAGATGGCATCTTCAGGAAGGACAAAAGCACGAATTCAAGAAAGTGCTGAATCTGTGGAGAATCCCGCCTAACAATGACATCTTGAGTAAGGGGAGTGGGTCTGAAAGAGGAGATTGGTTTTTGCGGAGGGTCGATGTAAATGTTCTAGGAAATACGTAATACTCACGCACTTTATTTTTTTCGCGCCTTTATGTTCACTAAGCTATTCCGTTCGCTGTATTTATTGCTTTTTCAAATAGCCATGCAAGTTCTATAAGTCTTGATGAATCGTCTTTTTGCGCATCTTGAACAATTTTTATACGCCTTTATTGTATTGATATAAGTTCCGCAAACGATCACATTATGAATCGCAGTGGGGTATTGTGTTAATGCTCTTTTATCCTTTTGTTTCACTCGGGAAACTCGTTCCCAGTTTGTATATTTCCGTGTCCTGATTGTTGCAGAGTGGAAAAGACGCACAAAAATTGTCAGACTTCATAGTTTGGCCCATTAACTCGGGAACATAAAATCACTGCCTGTTTAATATCCTAAAATTCAAAATTGTTTAAACGCAATCGAGATTTTCCGTTCAAAATGGTCATTCCATGTAGGTCTTAGGGGTCCCCAGTTAAATCCGGTAGCCTTAGAGCTTTTAGCATCCGCAAAGCACTGATTTCAAACTGCCGACGCCATCATATACCTCTTAGGAACGTCTTCTTTACAGTTTATTTTGCAACAGCGCGGCACTACTAAAATAATGCAAAGGGAACCCTTCTTCAGTTAAACATGCTGTCTCTCTGCTGAGCTCTCAGGTGACCACAGAGGATGATAGAGGGTAAAAAGTTCTGTACTTGGGAGATGTTTTACGATTTTTATTGGGTCTGAGAAGCTGTCAGGTGACCACCTAGGATGAGAGACAGTAAGAAATTTCTGTACTTGGGAGATGTTTTACGATTTATATTGGGTTATAAACAAAGAAGTAAAGAAAAGCTGCCTCGTGGTCTTATGGTTTACTTGCTTTTATGGCAGCTGAAAATTCTTTCTTACCAGAAAAACCGACACTGTTTCTAGAGAGCTGCCTGTTATCGAATCTTCGACACCGTAAAGGGAGCGACTGCTTTAATATCCCCCCTTTTATCGAGATTTTGTGATAAGAATGGTATGAGTCCTCGCAGTGAAAATGTGGTGTTTTGCACAACTCCGTCGGCTGTTTCGTTCGTTTCCTGCATGTGTTCCCCTTTCTAGGTGCTGTGCTGTTCTGCATACTTAAATATCATTGCGATGCATATTTCCACCAATTTTTCGCCTCCGTTGTTTTATGAAAAATTGCTGCAATTTTTTTTGCATTTAATGCTGATCTCCACATTATTCTGTGCGCTATTTCATTGCTATGATAAGATTCAGCGTGAATCCTGTAGCTTCCAGTATATGCATTATCATCATTTATGGCTTTTTTGACGAATTGATGGCCATATCGAGATCAGTAGTCGTGGTTTTTGTCTTAAGGGGTGAGAGGGGGAGGGGAAGGGAAAGGAGACGAGGTGGGAAAGACCAGTAATTCACCCTGGCGCATAAAGGTTTGCCCATTTGGTGGTTCTATCAACAGTCATATCACTGTTGAAACGTCGTTAAACCCCTTTTTTTGCTGTTGACTGATGTTCTTTTGAGGAGAACATGACTACCGATCTTGATGCGCCCGTATATTTATTCTCATTTATGCTTACAATTATTCTTACGGAAATATTTGTATTTATAGCTTGTATAAAAGTCTAATGGAAACGCATAACAACTTTTGACGATCACATTGCGTGATGAGCTTTTCTTATGAACTGTTGCTGATATTCGTTGGAAAGTCGACTTATGCTTGTACTACCTGTAGCAAAGGAACATAAACTAAGCGGAGTTAGTGCATAATTTCGAAATTTCGAAACTTTTTCAGTCTTCAGTAAGCAGTGTTTTTTGGGACAACCTCTTAATTTGTATTAACGGAAGTTTGTCTTCAGAGGAGATTCAGGCCTAAAAATAGTTCGTTTTGTATGGATTAAATTGGGGGGAGGGTAATTCCGCTTTTCTGTGGTTCGAGTGATGTACACAGCGTGATACCATAGTAGGAATGCAAAACGTACTGGATAGGACGACGAAATCGATGGTAATCTTTTGTACAGTTTGCTGGTAAACAGACCCGGTGTTTTGTAGCCGTTTGTGTTGTCTTGTCAACAATGTAAGCTGAACATAGACAATCAGAATTACACGTATTACAGTTGTTGTTCTCCTAAGTACTACCCAAAAAGCAGTTTTGACTGCCAGAAGGCTATCACAAACCATGTGGAGACGACACCTCCGAATTCGTCAGCTCTTATGCTTCAATGCCGTAAAATTTTACAACGTTACTCAATTGGCAGGTGCGAAAAGGTATCTGTTTCCATCGTTTTCTATTTTCCATGGTTTTGGAATCTTCATACTTTCGACATTTTTGCGTTCGTTACTGCCTTCCACATCACGCAATTTCATTACTTTAACCGGATTACTGCTTAACCAGGAGAACAGTCGATGTATTGTAAACAATAATTTAAGGAAGAATTTTGATGTCTCAATATGATTTAAAGAAACTTTAATGTCACTCATAATTTATTTCGGATTTAACCGTTACGTTTTAGAAGATTAAGAATTTCCCCTTTCCCAAAATTACGATGCTGCAAATAACTAATGGCCTCTTTTCAAATAATTCCTTGAGCGTTTTATTCAATTTACTATATTTTGCACCCTCGTTACCCATTACTTTACCTCTTTATCCGTTCGTGTCCATACACTTTGTTTCGTTTATTCATGTTTTTTCATTTATCCGCTCGATTTGTTTCACTAATTCGTTTTACTCTCTATTATTTACTCTATTCTCTATCATTCGATATGGACAGTTAGCTGATCAAGGTTATTCACAGTTCATTCATTCTGATAGTTCATTAACTAGTTTAGATACGCAAGTCAGCTAATTAAAGTCATTCACAGTTCATCAATTATTAGTTAATTAGTTAGCTCGACAGGCGCAGGTAGCTAATCAAAGTTATTCATCGTTCATTTACTTTGACTATTCATTAATTAATTCGATACGCACAGTTAGCTAATTAAAGTTACTCACAGTTTATTTATTTTGATTATTCATTAATCAATCCGGTACGCACAGTTAGCTGATTAAAGTTACTCACAGTTCATTCACTTCGATATTTCATTAATTAATTCGGCACGCGCATTTAGCTAATTGAAGTTATTCATCGTTCATTTATTTTGAGTATTCATTAATTCGATATGCACAATTAGTTAATTAAAGTTACTCACAGTTCATTCACTTCGATATTTCATTAATTAATTCGGCACGCGCAGTTAGCTAACCGACGTTATTCATGTTTCATTTATTTGATTACTCATCAATTCTATACGCACAATTAGCTAATTAAAGTTACTCACAGTTTATTTATTTTGATTATTCATTAATCAATCCGGTACGCGCAGTTAGCTGATTAAAGTTACTCACAGTTCATTTATTTTGATATTTCATTAATTCGGCACGCGCAGTTAGCTAACCGACGTTATTCATGTTTCATTTATTTGATTACTCATCAATTCTATACGCACAATTAGCTAATTAAAGTTACTCACAGTTCATTTGTTTTGATTATTCATTAATTAATTCGATATCCACAGTTAGCTAATTAAAGCCGCTCACAGTTCATTTATTTTGATAGTTCATTAATTAGTTCGATAGGCGCAGTTAGCTAATAAGAGTTATTCATCGTTAATTAATTTTGATTATTCATTAATTAATTCGACACGCACAGGTAGCTAAATAAAGTTATTCACAGTTCATTTATTTTGATTATTCATTAATTAATTGGGCACGCGCATTTAGCTAATTGAAGTTATTCATCGTTCATTTATTTTGATTATTCATTAATTCGATACGCACAATTAGTTAATTAAAGTTACTCACAGTTCATTTGTTTTGATTATTCATTAATTAACTCGATATGCACAATTAGCTAGTTAGAGTTACTCGCAGTTCATTTATTTCGATAGTTCATTAATTAGTTCCACACGCACAGGTAGCTAAATAAAGTTATTCACAGCTCATTTACTTTGACTATTCATTAATAAATGTTGTGTTTATTAATCACTTCATTCACTTATTCACCTTCACCCATTTATCAATCTTTACCCATTTATTCACTTTTATTCGTTTTTTTCTTCCCTCCTCCCTCCATCCTCCGGCTAACCGGGTTATGGCGATGTACATCCTGTCGAAATGAACAGTTCGTATTTTCTAATGAAACGAATTGATGTGGATATCTGTAGGCGACGGAAATGGTGGAACCCCCCCCCCTTCGCTTTATTCACACTATTCAACTGCATGGCTAGTTAGTTAATGATATTCATTATCTGTTTATTTTCATTGAGCGTTTCATACAAAAGTTTAATGTTGGTCGCGCTAGAAAGCACATCAGTTTGGACTTGGATCCACTTCGGCCTATGCACTGCAGACATTAAACCAAGATGGATTGATTGCTTCAGTTAAATACCACCCATTTTGTTTTTAGTACATTCAGTGCAATAATACCGCGTTGGGCAGTAACCTACCTTAACAGCACCAAATCATGTCCAACGCGCCTTCCCCGTACTCTACCTATCTATTTGGTGTAACGGTTGGCCGTAACAATCAAAGCCTGCCTAATATAAGGATGGCCCTGTGTCCTACACGAGTGTCACCTAATTTTGCCAGGAACAATACGGTCCAATGTCACAAATCAAAACAAGGTAATATCCAACTTTTTAAAGTAAGCAAAAATTTTAAGCGTCAGAGACTGCGTATGGCAAACCGTTGACTGATGCAGCAACTAAGTCTGCTGTAGGCCAAATGAATGCGGCTATCAGAAAGGCAATAATGACCTAAGTTAAGCTTTCGACCCATTGGTGACTTCGGTAATTTTGCATATCTTCCCAACAGTTCCGAAAAGAGCGTAAGGAATGGCATACAGATCACGTCGATCGGATGTAATTTTTAAAAAAATTCGTTAAGATCACTGATTCTCTTGGCGCGCCCAAGTACCATCACCAATGCTTTTGCTGTCTCCCATGCGCTGATATTCGAAATTTTGCGCCCCTGCCAAGAACCACTTCCATTAGTCACGAGCGAGGGGGACCCTTTTTAAACTTCGTTTCAAATGGAGGTGTTTACATGGAGGTAAAAGCATCGTTTACAATTGGTTTAACATTGGATGCTTGTTTAAAAACATACTTCAACAGCGTTCCTCGAATTTATATTCATCGGCCAGACTTCCAAGCCTTACACTTTATATGGAGATCAAAATGGTCAGTACGTCACAACCCTCCCTCTTCCTTGAAACCACAATGATTTGTTAATTTCAGCCCACCAACCTTCTTACTGTTAAACAGGACGCCCACATTCAAACACCTTAGTCTGGTGCATCTCGAGTTTGTGGGCAGGAACCGCGTGCTCACTGTTATCCCCGATCACTTTTCCTGAATAAGCGCAAATGTTGGTTTTTAAATTAATCAGACTTTTCAAACTGGCGTTCTCCCAATTAACACGATTCCTTGAATTAAATGAGCAATTCCAACTGCTACTTCCTTTTAAATTAACGGGACTTTCTCAGTTAACAAAAACGGTTTAAATAGCAAGACTATCATGGAATTAGGTTTCACGTTATTTTAACAAAATAGTCTGCGCTATTTAAAAAGTACCATTCGAAAAACCTGTCTGGCAACAAATCGGATACCATGGGCAAGCTGCAACGGCTTCGCATTTTATCGTTTCCGAATGTTCGGTTCTCTTTTACGACTATTACACGACCTCTTCGGTACCACTTTTTTGCATCATCAAATCATATACGTTCCGGTAGGTAATATTTTACTTAAGGGGATGAGTACCACTCCCGTAACTCCCACAGTTCATAAATTTCAAGCCACTTAATTGAAGCCTTTATTGCAGTCATTTGTCCACGACTATTTTAACTGGTTCATTCGCGACCACAATATACGCAAACTGATATTATTTAACGCTCCCTACATGCTGTATTACTCGTGGATGACACCGAAGGTCTTTTCGCCGCTTTTATGCTTTAATGTCTTAGCTGTAGCCTTAATCCTTAAGCCATTTATCGATGAAGGTATGCACCAACTTTTTATGGAGCGCTTCCTCAAATTTCGGGCTTTTGATTTCTTTGTGGCATTACGCAGCCCGTCGAACAGCAATCGAATCATTTCAATCCGATATAACAGTCGACCTCAAAGTATATGCTGTTCACTTTCTGTAATTTCTTTGATAATTAAAAGCAGTAAAATCACACAGTCTTCACAGAATCTATTGCCGGTTATTACGCTGCGTTATGCTCCTCATACAAATATCTTAGCTACTCAATTTTGAATTTTTAACAGTCCACCTAATCCAGTGCTTCTCTATCATGACACGTCCCAACATTTTACCGAAATTTGAGTTTCCAGTTAATATACAGGAGTGGAAGCGATCTTATCACCTATACAGCTTTAAGACCCATTGATAAATAAAATACACAAGTTAACTGACAATAGTAAAACTCGCTTATATGGCAAATCATCAATAACGAAGTCAAAGAAACATTAAAGCTTCTACCTGCACGTTACACATCCAATTCCATAATTACCTGCATCGTGTCTTGCATTGACCGACTCTGTTTTTAACTTTTAGTTCCAGTCTTCGTTTAAACGATGGCTTACTTGACCAACATTTAAGTACACACTGCATGCTAGAGCAATCCTATTATTAATCAACCAACTTGGTTGATCAATTAAGCGAATGACAGTTCAGCACCGCAAAATGCCTACTGCCTACTCCATTAAGCTTCATTACTTTTTGCGATCAAACCAACTATTTTCACCACTCGTTTATTAGTTTCTCCCCCCAACTTTTACATGTCACCTTTATTAGAAGGCAGGAAATAACTGCCGTCTTTTGCTTACTGTTGTTCTGACCCAGCAAGGATGGAACGTTCTTGAAATCAAACGAAGTAGAGAAACGCTCGCACACATTATTACTGGTTGCACTTCTGAAAAACACTAACAGTTTAGTTCATAAATTATACTGAAATTACCCGGCTTCGCCCCAGAGTAATAATTGCACCCGTTACTTACCTTTACAATGATCGTTACCTTTCACTTCATTGCAAAGTACATACCTCAATTTTTCCTGTTGCCTAGTGCACATGCTTAATAAAACAGAATACAAGACGGACAAGTAAGCGTATTGCTTTCGTCGGATCACTTTTACGTAAATGTTTCACTTTTTTTCTTCGGTTCGCTTCTACGTAACTGTTTCACCTTTCTCAAGTCTCACAACATCCCGACTTTTTGAGAACTTGTTTGACGCATTTTAAACCGAACATCAGTCTGCTCATACGACCTGCGCAACCTGCTATTTCCTAATTAAGAGGAATTTAGCTACCCAGCAACATAAGAGACAGCTTAGAAGTTTCCCACACCGAACCACGTCTTCAACAACTTCCGGTAATACTTTGCGACAACGACCTCTCCTTAGCACCGTTCGTTGGCATGAGTCATTTATGCGCACTCATAAGGATTCACTAGTTTGGATGCCAATAACAACCTCCCCGTCGCATACCACAAAACGAACTGGTGATGAACAAAACAGCATAAAGCTGCAACAGTACTACTGCTCAAAGAAAGGTAGTCACGGCTCCCTGTCCAATAACACGAACCTCCAACAGCATGGTTCCATTCCTGACCACAACTCAACACATCATCGACAGGAACTCTCACGGAAGACTTATTCCTTCAACTGTCTTAATGCAGGATTCTCTTTTTTACACAACACCGTACTCTCCTCCCCAGGATCCGCCCCTGTCCACCTTACGTCAACCCCTCTCCACATTGATATCGTCAAGCCAGAGACACCACAACTTCTTAACAAACCGACAAACAATTACCCTCACTGTCATCATGACCAGCACCCTCTCCCACTTGAACATTTAACGTTAATTCTGCGACTTCATCACATCATTTCCACGCAGGCTATGACGATGAAACTAACTTCACGACCGACCTCCTCGTCATGTTTTCTAAGACGAGAACGAATAGTCGACTTGTCTAAAAAAAAAGAAAATTTCCCTCCTTCAGTAACTGTCAGAATGGGCATAACCGATTACTTACTCGGCGGCTTCAAAAAAACCTGTTCCCTCGTCAAATAACCGTTTGAATGAGATCATCTTCCCACCTATTTCTAGCAGCCATTTTCTTCTACTGCGTCCCGCATCTCAGTAGAGTCCGAGGCGTTCCTCACCTGCGAAGTACACTATTAACAACGCGTTATGCGTTTTGCTTGACACAACGAATCAGTATTAATTTTATTTAATACCGGGTCAACTTTACTGAAATGCGCACTTAGAATGAAAAATGCCTGAAAATTCACAGGAACGAAGATATATCCAAAATCTTTAGCAATAACATTCGGAGTAAAATTTATTCTTTCGAGACATATTAGTTTGCAGAAACTGTACCTTTATGTCGAGGATACCCCTCCAATCATAAAAATTACACACTTCATTTAGAAACCGTGACGACGCAAACGATTCAAAAGAACGTCATAATCCAAAAAAAACGTTATAATTTGAATGATTGCTTAGATATATTTGCATAATGGTTGCATGATTAAATCTGCAAAAAAGTCATCCGAAAATGTCCAAAATCAGGATTAAATACGTCCGAGATGAGACAGATGTGATATATAATAAGCCTCTACATGTACCGGAAAATATACAAAAACTGGCCAAAACGTTGATAAACACAAGAATATTATCCCAAAAAGTTCGAGAAAAACAGCCGAAAAATTAATCTGGAAAAAATCGATAGTAATCGAGAAAACTTGGGTCGAATGTCCAGAGAACTTATCGGAGATGGTTAACGGATGTGAACAAGCTTGCAAAGAACTACTTAAGTAATCGACGTCAGAGTCCTCACAATATTAACCGACCAAATTTAATGAAACTGATCAAAAATTCGTGTTCCCGTAACTGTAATATCGATTTCGAGCCAAAGTATGAATGAACCGGGCTTTGGAACCACTTATACAGCCTAAACTTCATTCCAGTCAATCTGCTGCAATAGCGAAAAAATCGTAACTAAAATAGCAGCATTTCTTCCCCACATATATATACAGAGAAACATACTGTTACTGTACAACCGAAAACCACTCAAACTGCATGCTTTGCGATAAAAAGTGCATGAAATGCTCTCACTTACTCACATTCACATTTGCTAACTGAAGTTTTTTTTCAAAGCCTTCATCCAAAACAAAAAAAAAGAAGAAATCGTCGAACTAAATAAGCGTATTAATGGCCTTATCACGTGGAACATCACAGTCGAACAAAATGACGATACGCCGAATTTCGTTTCCTTTTTCCCATTCCAAACTCTAAACGGCAAAACGAGTGAACCTTATTCAGATGTGAACCAGGCGACGACGAGATTATTTCCAGAGACATGGGCAGCATGCTGATACAAGTAGGGATCACTGCGATGACGTTGTTGGCTTGAACTTGGCGACAGAGTTTAGCGGGCTTTGCTTGAACCGAACAATTGTTATTGCGAAATCGAACAGCACATTAGTTGATTCGAGTTTCATTGAAGCCGAATGACCGGCGTTGGAAAAAGACAGCCAAGTGAAAGCGCGCGCGGTGCCATTGTCCAAACGCGAACACGGACGCAACACATAGTGGACCCAGGTGGCGGGAAGAGCGAATGGATGCCGTTGCGGACCCAGACGGACGGACCCCCAGGACCGACTGACGGACGCATAACGCCTGAACGAAGCGCGAGTGGACCGACCCGACCAAAACGCCGCAGACCTCACCCATGATCGCGACGACCAAAACCGCGGCTGGCCCGTTCGTCAATGTGCGTTAGTTTGAAGCGCTTTTGTTTGAATCCGGGCACGAGGGGAAGACAAATAGTGACTATTGCGTCTCTGGGCGTGAAGGAAAGCGATGCGGAACACTCGTGACCGACCAAGCGCGAGGCGCCACTGTTCCTGAATATACAACCCCCTCCCCCATTCAGCCACTCCCACCTCCTCTCCCTCTCCCGCAAACAGAATGGACACCATGCAAGTCAACTAAACTTTTGCTACAAAACTCACGTGCTTCACCCCGGTGATAACCGTAATCACGCAACCGTAACGTTAGTAAAGCTCTGCCACACAAGTTCTGTTTCTATGCGACACTACTTGTCTGTGCGACCAGATCAACCTCTACATCCTTCTGACTACACGAACTTCATCGCATTGCCACTAGCATATTTTACCGAATCACTATTCGAATATTATGGATATCAGTCAACGACTATAAGTCTTCTATTAAAAGTGTAATCACTGCGTCCCCTCCGCAAAAATTCCATATCTCGGCATTCCATACCTCCATATCTCACTCAAATTATTTGTCAGCAAAACAGCAATGCACTACTGCTAGCCCACTGCATAAAGACAACATAACATAGAACTCCTCCTAGAACAAGATTTCTCGGGATATCTTACCTAAGTTGTTCCAAGGTGTACCACGTTAAGAAACAACCAAATTTTTAAACTTCATACGCAGAATCCACTGTGGTGAGAACAGCCATTGGTGTGATGGGAGCCAGATTTGCATGACGATAGCATACGAATGGAAGAGATTGAAAGCGTGCAGTTCAGGAGCATGCGCGATATGTAAGCTGTATGATGCGTATAATGGTCGGATACACTGTGCACGAGATCGGAATCGCCCAACACTTCGTAATTGTAAATTTCAACGGCAGTTCGCTACATTGCAATTCTGCGGAAACACCGTGATGTGCGTGCGTGTGTTTGTGTGAGTAGGAGAGATCGAAAGACAGAAAAAAGAAGAACAGTCCATCGTTGAACATGATGTATGCGTGCAGAGTTCGGGAGCTGCGTGCCTCGACCGAAAAGACCTGAAGTTTTGTGCAACTCTAACAATCGCTACACTCTAAGTGAATTGCCAACATCTGCCGCTATATGTTACAATTATTCTGACCTCTAATCGGATTAGCTCTAATCAGATTACTGCTTTTCACTTGCTCATGCACAACAGCAATAACAACACCAACCTCCGCCTGAACTTTCCTCACCCGTTCCCCATAACAACCACTTCCGTATACCTACACTCCACCGATATTTCAGTCTTAGCATCTAGTACTATCCACAGCCCACCGGCATTTCAGCCCTAGCATCCACTACTGAAAAGTACCCAAAACTGCAAAGAAAGATTCCCGAATACTACATGCATAAAGCATATGTAACTAAGGTCTGCGCAATTTTCGCCCATAAAAACGAACCTTTCCGGTGTTTAACCTTTACTACTTGATATGCGGATTTGTGAAGCGAGTAACATTGTCCACGTCCAATAGCAAACCAGTCGACAAAAGTCGATATCGCACCCCCAAACGATCGCAACATGGTGAGGAGAGAATTTCGAAATGTGCAGTACGATACGACGACGTGAACCAACCAATCTTGATGGCACCTAAGTGAAGCAATCGTGTGGCTCAGAAGATATCAACTATGACTAATCCAGAGTTCAGCGTGACATCTTTGCCACAGAATTAGGAGAAAGACAATCTTAGTCGAATTCATGACTTCCCCTTTCAAAAAACTACGGAAAACCAACCGCCAGCTACCAGCATTCATCTCTAAAACCATCATAACCATGTGTTGTGAAAACCGACACCCTTTTTGCTGACTGGTACGCAACGAAATCAAGCTTCGTGTTCCCATACAGAAACTCCCACTCAGTTTTTTTTTCGACGAACTATGCTAACGAAAATCTGATAAACCTTTTTCATTTTAAGTCCAACTGTCGCTGCGTACAAACATCCGTTGAAGCTCAAGCGAGTACGGTGCGGTTCCTTTAGAAACGGTTGTTCCGCTAAATCCCTCGTCCAAAATAAAACTGTTGTATGGTGTCCTGAGTGACTGGGTTGAAAAAAATGGCTGCTCGAACGTTGGGTTGCGTTGGCGTTCAACTACGACTGAGCACCTTGTTGTTGTTTGCGCTGTTCCATGAACCAATAAGCCTAATTGCCACGCGCTTCAAAAACGACCAACGAAGAAGACTGTTCAGATTGGGATCAGATGAACGGGTAGCGCTGTTATGTGCGTTCGACTCCGAATACTGAATTCGCTCATACTTTGGTTGCATCTGGCGGACGTGTTCTACTGCAAATGCGCTCGTTAACGAAAGCAACCCACACCTGTTCCAGCTATGTCCACCACACTAACATCAACAACGCTCCTTCGTTACTGAAATCCCCCATACGGCTCACGCCTCACACAGGTCTCACGACCGCCTCTGATGACACATACCAATTTGGCTCTAAGAAATCCCAGCGTAACCTCGTAATAGACAAAACCACCTTAAAACATGCTATGCAGTAACTGTCATGTGTCACCACGCTCGACAAAAAATGATTAGAATTCATATGCTCAGCAAACGTGATTATTTCAGGACACACCTGACGTCGGGATACCTCTCGCTCCTGGACTTCCGATTCTGTTCGAGTCGCTACGTCCGCTTTCGTGTTGAACATTTACGCTTGTTGTGGTGTGGATATCAAAGGTCTTGTCGGAATGTTGGAGAATGCATAATAAATGAATGGGACAATAATGAAATAAACTGGACAAGAAAACGCTCAGATGGTATTAGTATTTAGGCCTTATACGCAACGGCAGTTCGCTACATTGCAATTCTGCGGAAACACCGTGATGTGCGTGCGTGTGTTTGTGTGAGTAGGAGAGATCGAAAGACAGAAAAAAGAAGAACAGTCCATCGTTGAACATGATGTATGCGTGCAGAGTTCGGGAGCTGCGTGCCTCGACCGAAAAGACCTGAAGTTTTGTGCAACTCTAACAATCGCTACACTCTAAGTGAATTGCCAACATCTGCCGCTATATGTTACAATTATTCTGACCTCTAATCGGATTAGCTCTAATCAGATTACTGCTTTTCACTTGCTCATGCACAACAGCAATAACAACACCAACCTCCGCCTGAACTTTCCTCACCCGTTCCCCATAACAACCACTTCCGTATACCTACACTCCACCGATATTTCAGTCTTAGCATCTAGTACTATCCACAGCCCACCGGCATTTCAGCCCTAGCATCCACTACTGAAAAGTACCCAAAACTGCAAAGAAAGATTCCCGAATACTACATGCATAAAGCATATGTAACTAAGGTCTGCGCAATTTTCGCCCATAAAAACGAACCTTTCCGGTGTTTAACCTTTACTACTTGATATGCGGATTTGTGAAGCGAGTAACATTGTCCACGTCCAATAGCAAACCAGTCGACAAAAGTCGATATCGCACCCCCAAACGATCGCAACATGGTGAGGAGAGAATTTCGAAATGTGCAGTACGATACGACGACGTGAACCAACCAATCTTGATGGCACCTAAGTGAAGCAATCGTGTGGCTCAGAAGATATCAACTATGACTAATCCAGAGTTCAGCGTGACATCTTTGCCACAGAATTAGGAGAAAGACAATCTTAGTCGAATTCATGACTTCCCCTTTCAAAAAACTACGGAAAACCAACCGCCAGCTACCAGCATTCATCTCTAAAACCATCATAACCATGTGTTGTGAAAACCGACACCCTTTTTGCTGACTGGTACGCAACGAAATCAAGCTTCGTGTTCCCATACAGAAACTCCCACTCAGTTTTTTTTTCGACGAACTATGCTAACGAAAATCTGATAAACCTTTTTCATTTTAAGTCCAACTGTCGCTGCGTACAAACATCCGTTGAAGCTCAAGCGAGTACGGTGCGGTTCCTTTAGAAACGGTTGTTCCGCTAAATCCCTCGTCCAAAATAAAACTGTTGTATGGTGTCCTGAGTGACTGGGTTGAAAAAAATGGCTGCTCGAACGTTGGGTTGCGTTGGCGTTCAACTACGACTGAGCACCTTGTTGTTGTTTGCGCTGTTCCATGAACCAATAAGCCTAATTGCCACGCGCTTCAAAAACGACCAACGAAGAAGACTGTTCAGATTGGGATCAGATGAACGGGTAGCGCTGTTATGTGCGTTCGACTCCGAATACTGAATTCGCTCATACTTTGGTTGCATCTGGCGGACGTGTTCTACTGCAAATGCGCTCGTTAACGAAAGCAACCCACACCTGTTCCAGCTATGTCCACCACACTAACATCAACAACGCTCCTTCGTTACTGAAATCCCCCATACGGCTCACGCCTCACACAGGTCTCACGACCGCCTCTGATGACACATACCAATTTGGCTCTAAGAAATCCCAGCGTAACCTCGTAATAGACAAAACCACCTTAAAACATGCTATGCAGTAACTGTCATGTGTCACCACGCTCGACAAAAAATGATTAGAATTCATATGCTCAGCAAACGTGATTATTTCAGGACACACCTGACGTCGGGATACCTCTCGCTCCTGGACTTCCGATTCTGTTCGAGTCGCTACGTCCGCTTTCGTGTTGAACATTTACGCTTGTTGTGGTGTGGATATCAAAGGTCTTGTCGGAATGTTGGAGAATGCATAATAAATGAATGGGACAATAATGAAATAAACTGGACAAGAAAACGCTCAGATGGTATTAGTATTTAGGC
>JPKZ01001610.1:81760-104759 GCA_000803305.1 Toxocara canis
CAGTTTCACTTGGAACATGTACAACCAGATGACACACGTTGAACAGTTCATACGTTAACCAAAGCATGGTATACAATACAAGCCTTCATTCTTCCACGACATTCGATCAGTACCGCTGCTTGCAAAAACATTTATCATTCGTGGTCACCAACCGCAGTCTTACGCTCGACGACCTTACATGACTTTAAAAACGTGACTTCAAAACATACATCTGCACATGGCAACCTGGTATTCATTTTCCTATACGCCTCACGGAAACCGCAACAGCTCGCATCAGTCGAATTAAAATGTTCTTTACTGAAATGCCCTCCTCTCCCGCCACTGTGCCCCTAAACGGCGTTCCGCGAACTCGCATATTACAGCCTTTATAACACGTACTTCCGAAGTTTGGTCATTTCTGCACATCTGCACATTTCTGCAGACAAACTTGAAAGTAATAAGTTCAAGCAAAACAAAAAAACGGCCCAAGTACAAATGTCATACAGCAGCCCACTCTTCCTCATACTGCTTCGGCGTGTGTTAACCGGGCAACCACCTTCCACATATACATGTGCAACACCGCATCAGCACCGTTTCTTTGGCTGCCAGTGCATAAAAATTCAGCACCTATTGCCAAGTAAAGCAAGGAACTTCCATTCTACTGTACTACTATGCTCTGTCGGGTCAATACAGCAGTGCTCGCCTCAATCACGTCTTTTAAAGGCTGTAATGCACGCACTCACACAACCGCTCGCCTTGGCGCAAAATTTCAAATATCTGTACGGTACAAATAACATTCACACTCATTAGTTTCTGTCGCTGTTGTTTTCTCCAGGTATCAATTTTTCTAGCACATCTAGTTCATCAAACACTCATTACGTGCTACACTGAGAACCGGCATCGCCTGCTATACTAACTAGCAAAACCATTACTGCTACGCATTGAGTAGCCCTAGTTTCTTCAAAACTTTCGAGTTTTATAAGCAACGCGACCGTACATTCAAGTTCATAAAACAGCAACTATTTAATCCGTTATCATACCCACCATGCACATGTCCTGTAAGCTGTGACATCTTCCTCATTATGAAATCCGAAGGAACAAAAATATGTGACACATAACAACTTCGTTAAACCCGTTCGCACCTTTGCGTGGCATTAGCTTCCTCACTTTCTAATGAAGGAATTCAACAACACAAAAACGCGATAAAACTTACGGAATCTAGACGAACAATTTCACTCGCACAAAGGACCAGCCTATCCCCCACCCCCCTTTCATTTCACTGTCGACCTTTATCGGCATCAATAACCTTCTTCCTTCCCAAGTAACACCCCTGTACATACCCAACCAGTTATTTCTGCCCCTACAACGAACACCTCACCAGGTCTGAGAATGTTCATTCCCTGGTGTTCGTCCCTCCCGTGTTGTCTCACAAGACAGATATTTGTGCGGTTTTGCATATTTTCACACTTAATATATCAGCTTCACCCTACCGCCTTCACGCATACGACCGCCCACATGTTCGCTACCGAGCCAAGCACATTGCCTTTGCAAACATGCCCGCTACTCAATCCACATCACTCCGTAGCTTTATTCACTGCGCCCACCACTCAGCCCATGTCAAACTTCATTGTTTGCTGCGACATCATTTAATTAAGTGGCTGATGGGTAAAATTTCAGTTGAGATTTTTATTACTTCACTCATTCTACTTGCTTTGCAACAACAGTACCCGCCTTCACGTCACCAAAGATCCATCCCCCTTCTCCGTACATCATGCACTAATCTGGCCTCCGCAACCACTGTCTACTGGCTTCTCGGTATTGCATCTCACTGCACAGCAAAGCCTCCTCCACAACATGCACACTCGGTGGCAACTCACAGTTGGCAATTTCCTTAGATCCTTTCATTCTTCGTCGGATTACGCCTTGTGCTTTAGAAACCCCAGCCGCTCCCTCTCACTGGTTAAAATCCATGCATGCGCAATTGTCGTCGGTCTTACACATCATAGCACTTCTACCATCAACCAGTTAATCTGATTTTCCACAACGACCTTGTAACTTATCGTTTTCGTCATTTCATTTAATGACAACAGCTGCTGAATCCGAGTCACTTCTCACCAGCTTTGCCATGGATTTTTGTCGCTTGTAGATTAAAAACTCAATTTGCAATCGAACGATTTCATTTCTCTGACGATTAAGTCTTCATTGAAGTATATGTTGAATGGACCGCGTTCACGAATCGAGGTTTTTGATGTGTGGAACTTTATTCCAGTTGTTTGACATAAACCTATGTATGATGCTGAACGTTGCGCGACGCTGACCAACCCAACTTAGCAAATCATATTTCAACGCACCGACAGCCATTACTTACGCCGTTTCCTGAGTGACGGACGTAGAATATGGATGTAAATATGACTCAACAGCCTCCATGTAACTGGCAAGAACGATCTTACGCATCGAGTCTTAAAAAAACGCTTCAACTATTCGTATGTTCTGCCAAAACCTTCACCAGTACCATACAAATTTATCAAAACCTTTACCAACACCAAACAAATTATCTTCCACAAAAAACGAATTTTGATGAATGGTAAAACGAATGTTTCAATTGTGGACAACTCATAACCGAACGGGGCATGAAATGTACACCTACTAAACATTCCGAACGAATTAGACAAAAAACCGCAAGACATCGAGCGACTGCTTTCCTCAATACACTGTTGCATTTGAGTGATATGTAGCGATGTTTTTAAGACATTTTATTATGACTGCATCCCATTATATCCCTTATTTCATCTTCGTATTGTCGTGAAGGCAGTTATCGCCTATCGACTAAATAAAAGAGATTCGAAAAAAAATGTTCCAATATTGTCAATACTAATCCGCGCAAAACAAGTCAACGCAACATGATCTGGTCTAGTCAAGGCATATATACTGGGGGAACTCGACTGCAAATCGAATTTAAAAAAAAATTAGTCACCTCTTTTACACGATCAGACCTTGTCGTGAGGAATTTCAGAACTGAAAGAAACACTATCACCAGACTCAGCTCTACCCACACCTAATTCATAATATTCCATTTAAAGCGCACTGTTCATGAGGACGTCATATGCGAGCGAGTACGACTCGCTACAGATGTGCCGCTTTTTTCCTACGCGGACGTGCTTCCCCATCAAAACCAAGCATGCTTCGGTTGGCTCTGGCACCTGGATTCAACATGTTCGCAGCCGTGAACACCCATATGATGATACATTTAACTGGATCGTGGTGTAGCTCCATACCATTAAACAACGAAATTAACGTCAACTACACTTACAAGCGTCAATTTTAGGCATCCTCTAACCATTTCAATCTGCAACTCCAAATTTGCACTCCCCAATGCCGTCACGTTACCATATAACTCATGCACAACCCGGTCCCACCATGACCGCTGATCATCACACTTCGCAACAGACGGCCGCAACACCGTCACACGTATTCCTCCTGATTTGCTATCAACCACGTATTGATACTCCGTGAAATTCATACTATCATCAATTATCACGAATGGGCACTCTATATATAATTCCCTTCGGCATTTGTTACCACCTACAACTTATCACTTCACTTCAGCTCGCCCACTTGGGGCACAAAATCATCCTATGCTCGACTTCTCCGCTTTTCTTTCTCTCTATACACGCCAAGCTAAATGGCAAATCGAAACGAGCTATTTACACACAATCGCCCCAGCACTTTGCAAACGTACCAACAAGCCAACTCACTGAAACTGACATCTCCACACCTTTAGCAGCCGCGCATCACATTCGTCCAACCGAGTTTCACATACTACCAGCTATTCCAGACCACTTGGCCGGACACTCATGATAACAATATCGCTCCTCAGTGAAGTAACGAACTCGCGACGCTGCCAACCATCTACAACCCTATCTACAAGAAATTGATAATAAAGAAACTCTTCGGGGCCATATCTCTCACTACAAGAGTTTAAGGTGAACGTCCTATCATGATTCATTATTCTAACGACACCAACAGCCGTCCACTACCTACATTCCCTAGTCCTATGGAGTTCCCTCACTACCTACGTTTGTCACGCTTAAAACCACTCAAACAACATCGCCTCCCTCACTACCTAGAACGACTAAGTCACTATCTACCTCTACAGATTGGCTAAGTACTCTCCTAAGTCATTGTTGAGCATTTCAACGCGAACCTAAGCTTCTTCTCCGTGTCCACACCTATTCGGCATGAGACTGCCGCCTCACACTACCTAAAAACCAAGACTGGCCCCTGCGTCCTATCACATGTCAACTAGAAATTAACGTAACCTCCGACCAGTCCATGAATTACAACTACTACGCTCAGCAACCAGACCTGAACATCACGTTCATGAATCAACAGAAGCATCACAAATTTGTAATCGAAAAAAACCGAATCGCCACCTCCACACATGTAAAAATTAACTACCGCGCCCACGACGCTCTCGGCCACCGTAAACTCAAACACACTGCTGCTGCACATTAATAAAAACTATCCACACCATCGTTCTCACCTTGTCCCTGCACAGCATCAGCAACCACTTCTTACATTGCCCCACGCAGTCCAAACGTGTCTCAACCAGCACATCACGAAATATAGCAAAGGAAAAATTACCCACTTCAAATGAGCTCGAGTGAACATTCAACGCTGATTCTCGACAACTTTTGCACTTTTCGCTTTTCATCCTCCTCATTATTTGTTATGAGCGTAGAGAATTTACTGTTATGCTCAACTTTACGCGTTTAATGAGCCTTTATTTACACGCTTTTGAATTAACATATGTAACAATCACGAGTGACTAATTCAGCGTAGCAATTCAGCTATCTTTAACCATTCCCCTTCGTTTTTTTTCTGAAAAATATTATTGCCTTCCGTTCCATGTTAGACATGTCGTTTCCATGTTTGTCATCTTCACTTCAGAAATCACCAATACACCAATAATGTGACGGATTTGCAATTAACTTATAATAATCGGTAAACGAATTTCGCTGTATTACTCCTAGTTGCCCCGGTGACCGACATCACAACTGACATATATCGTAGCCAAAAGAGTCACAAAAACCTACAACTTTTAAAATTTACGTTCCACTGGTATTAATTACAAAAAAAAACTACCGCTTAGCAAACTAGTCCAACTTCCCCAACCAAAGGTTTATCTCCCCGTCATTACACTACCGGCTTCACCATCTAGATTCAACCTAAACAGGGACCAGTAGCAGAATAGACGGCATCGTTGTACGGCCTTTACCTAGCCAAGAAGACCCTCGAGGCTCCTCGATCACATAGACTTCTCTCCCTTCGACGTTTCAACTCTTCCGTAGTATCAAAGCAGCTAGCTGTCTCATTGCCTCTGCAGCTTCTCAGTAACAAGCTGTGCCTGCCTCACTGGTCGTTTCCGCTAATGTAGCAGTCAATGTATGACGGACTTTAGGAGAGTGAGGGATTAACCCTAATAACACTCAACCTTCCATCTCCTGACCCTGAAAATTGCGCTCTTGTTGCTACAACTTCCACACACCACCACTACTTGCATGCAAGTTTCGGGAAGTAACTTCCCACTTTTGAAGACAGCATAAGCGCCATATTTTATCACCCTTCCACGTCATGGGCACCATATTACATTACCCTTACACAGTCCGCTTAGCAGCTGCGACTGCATTACTGACCTCCGATTAAATTTGGGAAATCGGGACGTCGTTAATGCCTTCAAAAACAATGTGCGTGTAAACGAAAGTTTAACCACGTTATTTATCTGAGATGCAGCCTAAGAAACTGGAAACGCCTGGATACTGGAAACGCTTGATTGAAGTCCACAGCAATTTGCAGCACTGTTTCACATTCGACGAACGATACCACCCCTGCAGCCTGTTTTTTTTTTTTTTAAATTATGGCCGATATCCGTTCTTCCTTTTCAACAACTCTAGCAGTACGCCGTTAGTCAAATAAATTCTACACTGCAAATTTCTGCGCTGTTAAGAAAGGCTGCACCTATGATCACTTCAGTAAACTCGCATAGCCGAAACGACCACGCTTTGTCGACTTCTTGCAAACACATAAATACGAGTCATCCCACAAAAACTAGATCACTGACTGTTTTGTTGCGACGATCGTAAACACGGCTCCCGAAGTCTTACAAATACATTATAGCATACACTGCAAACTTTCAGCTTCCGGAAAAAACATCCTTGACTGAGAAAAATACTGGCACTCTTACTTGACGTAACTTTTCTGATATTATATCCAGAAGTGTTTAGAAGGAACCACCCATATTCACAACGTTCAGTTTTAAAAAAAAATGTAATGTAGATGAAACACCGCAAACCTAAAGACCAGTTTCTGTTGCCACCATTATATAATCCCAACATTTAATTCAGATTTCCTGTTGTTTGAGAATGCGATAACTGGCAGCAATTCACGAACACATCACGGAGAGTCCAAAAACAAACATGACATACCTCTCCCTCGAAATGGGATTTATTCGAATTTCCTCTCAATCCACATCGCAAGCCTACGCGACCACTTCTGGTAACGCGACCTCAACGAGAGTTCACATACAACACCGCACGTCCTACGCCCGATCCACATTGTTTGGTACACAGTTTGCGCTCCTTATTGAGTCTGCGCATCTTAGTGCTGGATGTTCGTAACGCTATTTCGACAGACTAAGCCACATTAGCCCTTGCTCGACCGAGCGACACAACCGCGCCTTGACGAACACTCGCGAACACGCTGACGCTTCACTCGCATAACGCGCATCTCTCGACAACACCTACTGCGACCTAGGACTCCGTTCTCAAACATCCACCGCTCCGCGACTCATACCAAGATACCAAACCGTCGAATGCCACCAACTGGCAATTTGGCCGTTGGAGCGCTTATATATGGTAGTTCCATTGACCAATCATCTGCAAGTGGGCGGAACCATTCGAGAACGTTCCCAACGAATGACACGTAATACGCAGCTCCTCGAAGAAAAGAACATAGGAGCCATGAAGGCACAGTAGGCTAGTGAAGAAAATAGTGCATGAGCGAGGAGAGACGAGGCTGAAAGTTTGCCACAATTGAGCGTGCTTTTGTCGTCTTCGCAACAATGTTTCACGTAGCGCGTGGTTCCCTTCGTCGTCTGCAGTACTATTTCGTAAGTCACGAGTTTTTCGTCAACAACGAACGCACAAACGGCCTCCGCTCCATATGAATATAGAATTTCGTAATTCTATATATATAATAGAAATTTTGGAACTGAGAAATGCTTGATGCGTTCTGTAATGATTCCGAGACGGGCAGTGCTGGAGCAGTAACAGTTTCAAGTAAACTGTACTAAGATATGCAGTACATAAATTGTACTAAAATATGCAGTACGGCCAATTCTCCACACCATTTGCTTGCAGTTATTAATAATAATTGATAATAATAATGGTAGTAATGGTAATAATATAACAGTAATAGTAATAGTAACAGTAATGATGACGACAATAACAACAATAATAATGATAGTGATAAAGTAGTGATAATAGTAATACTAACAACAATGGAAATAGTAATGGTAGTAATAGTAATAAAAATGTTAATAATAATAATAACAACAATAATAGTAATGTAAAGGATGCATAAAAGCGTTTCTTCGCGGGAAGTACACAGGAAGAAAACACGAAGGTTACATATGCCACCCCAGTTATGGCCGTCCACAAACCCGCGAACATTTTGACTCCCCTTTGTCAGTAATAAAATAGATGAAGGAGAACCAGAATGGAGCTGCCGTTTTTTTAAGCCCCGATAAGTTTTGCGGTAGGTCCTGTCCATGCTCATACGTGCATGCGCGCGTGTATATGCATGCCTATCCGGTAGTTTCAATGAGGGAACTGTTGAAGTAGCTGGTGAAATTGTGACGGGTTTTTCTCGAGTTATTCCATCAAATTTTCAAAGAATGACCAGTTGTTTTAAAGAAGTCGGTAAATTTTCCACCAACAAAGTCGCAGAAAAAGGAATTTTCGATCGAAAAATTGGATGAGCGGTCGTATCTGATAAAATATGAACGCACCCTTTATAACTGGTTCATGTAGCCGCGCGTACGTGGGAATGCTAAAACGCGTTATTTTATCAGCAAAATGAAATTATTCAACGCATAACATTGCTAGAAGGTCGTTAACATTCTGGAAGGGAGCATCCATAGTCATTAGCCAAAAAAATTTTTTTCATAAAAATTATGGAAATCTTAAAACGTCCGCTGCTGATTATAAGAGGCAGTTTATCGGAAAACTGGAACTGTTGGTAGCTTTGAAGGAAAAATCGTTCAGAATTTCGTATTTTGCATTTCGTAATATCTTCCTTATTTCGTAACATATCTCTTATTCGTTGAAATGGCTCAGACTTATGTTCATGTGCTATGGTTCGTGCCTGAGGCGCTCATTAAGGTTACGCTCTTTTCTATCGATAATTTTACGTCAGTTGCTGCTGAAATTGTCGTCAAAATCGGTGAAATGATCGGTTCAGGAAAGAACTGAGGCAAAAGTTTTTGCATGGAGTCTTTTTTTAAAATTACCTTAAAAAACCGTTAGCTGATGCATTCATTTTTTACTAAAATTTGAAGATGTTGTTACTCTGCAAAATCGTCGTTGCTGCTATATACATTGTAAATTCCCTGTTTCTTATGCTATTGCTACGCGACTGTGTTATTCCACCAAGCGTCAAACCTTTACTTGACATTTTGTGGAATATGAACAAAAATCAGGCTTTTTATTAAATCACCCTAGTCGTAGACCATTTGTCATAATTACTGCTAAACAATCCGAAATGTTGGCATAAATTTTTTTTTCGCCTGACATCGTTTAGACGCATTTCGAAACTCGAAACATTATCCGTTGATATCATCTATATCAATGTGCGCTTATGTGTCTATGACACCGGTTTTGCCAACAACTATTCTTTTAAAAAAATTGTTCTGAGCGACTGAATCACCCAATACTGTTTCATGGATAACTTTTCTGGGTGGACTCACTGCGTGATTGTATTTATCGAGAAAGACATTACGGTGTATTACAGTGAATGTGAACATTATAATTTTTTACAGCAAGCGTTCACTGCAAGACAATGTTCTGTGGTGATTTCGGCAAAATCAACCAACACCTTGCATAACGTCTTCATGCGATTTTTGGCTGTTAACATGGGAATTGAGGACAAAATCGTAAGCATGGTCGGATTTTTCAGAAGTAACTTGTTAACGCAAATGGCTAAGAAATGTTCAAAGATCGTCGTCGACTTTGTTTGCACGTCTCTTCGTCTTCGAAAGCGTGTCACGCGGTTTCGTTTCGAGGCTGATACGAAATGGCGTCGAAACAGCGCGCTGTGTATGTATGCACGCAACGCAGCACATCGCAAACGACGCGCACGCAACGCGTCGTTTCGTCTGCGCAAACTCAACCGGTCACGATACGGAATGAGTGAGCGTCGTATCAGCTCGGGTCAGCAACGTCGACGCGGCGTACGTGTTGCGAATGGAAGTGGCATGCGTTATTTCGTTGTCGTGGATGACGTCTCATTTTGTGGATAGCATATCACTTCTGAGATACACCGATTTTCATGGGTACTGTTAGTGCTACACAGAAAGAAATATGAAATATTTTACGGATATTCTCGCTGTGGTTTTATTACGAATTACGGATATTTTTTTTACGGATCTACGAAAGCAACTGCCGGCAGTACAAGGCGTAATTTAAACGCGCCACATTCAATGAACTTAGCTAATCAGTTGCCCTGTCTAGGGCGAAAACAAATAAAAATCTGTCAAAAACTACCGCAATTAATAAAGCTACTATTCACAAAGCGAAATTTGTTGGCGTCATCGTAAAGCACAATTTATTTTTCCATGGACGGTGTTAGAACCGCCATTTTGCTGTAATGAGGATCGGTTACTCAAAGGGAAAATTACAACTATGAAATCGCAATGCTCATTCATCAAATACTGCTACTATTTGCTTGGGTAAATTTCGAGATTGCAAAACGCATTATAGTGACGTTGTGCCTTTGTATGTGTATGGATCTGTCTGTCTGTCTGTTCGTCGGTCAGATAGTTTTAGCTGGAGGGTTATTGGAGTTCGAGTTATGAATTTCGGAAGGTATAGAGGCTCACCTCCTACTCCATCTTTAAACAAGATCTTCGGTTTGAAGGCTTTGAAAAACAACCAGTCCACGCAAAAAACAAGTTCGCCGCAAACATATTTTTGGCAGGCGAGTTTTATTCTTTTCGTTAAACAGCGAAACATGCGTACACTTGTGGCATTCAAAAAAAGTTTCTGTTTGAGTTCCACGAAACTTCTGGTCAAATGAAATGTGAATTGTGGCTATGGAAAGCGGTTGACATGACAGGTAAGTTGTTAAAGTTATTGTCGTGAAGGGCATCCGCATTCATTTCAAATCAAACTTCTACCGCAGTGACGAAAAAAACCTAGTAAACGTTTCAACATACAAGTGGCACGGATTAAACCATAAAAGTTTCCATTTGGTAAGCATATGAACCTATGCACATGCGTATAGGTGTTTAAGATGAAGCATTTTTTGCTGTTGTAAGGTACCTTATGCTTTTTCAGTTTCAGAGTGATATTTGAAGTGTTCTGTGCGCGCTCAATGCTGTTCGATTTTTTCCGCACAATTCTTTGCTGCCTTATTCCGCAGCAGTTTTTCTCTGTTTATTTTTATATCCACCAAGTGATTAAAAATGCCGTTTTACTGTTCATACTCACTGAAATAATTTTGTAATTTTTTAAAATACAAACAACGTTAAGACCTCTTCGATTACATCACATAGATAATAAATTTCTATTTGAGAGAACATATTTCGTTGTTATCGATAATCAGCAATTATTGGTGAAAAAAAATTGGCATCCACAAAATGTAAAATGCGCAAAAAACTATTCCTTATTAAATAACATCTGCGCACCATTGTGCTTTATAGAATATGGCTATATTTAGCGACAGTGTTAATCAATTTTGTTGATCGTCAATGAAATGAAGCGAGCATCTAGGCGATACTTATTCGAAAAATTCGTTCGAACGGCAATGCCGCAAAATGCTTCGAATAGGGGGCACAACTCGTTTCATGGTTTTAACTGTTGGGAGGGTGCAGGATTGTATAAAAATGAATTCGGAATTTCTTTCCGCTGCTCATGTTAATAACTGTGCCACTGTGTATTCCTCGGTATTTTTTGCAAACTTTCGTGTGCGAACAGGCTCGCCGACGATCGGTAATCAGTCATTCGTTGCGTACGGGCAGCAAGCAGAAGCTCTTGAACGAAGTCATGCGCGCAAGGGCGTCGACGCAAAACAGCGCTAAAATGTGTGCTCTCTGCTCTCTTGTCATCACGTGCAAATGAAACGCATTGAACAATCTATTTCTTACTGAAAACGTAAACAACACGAGCTCACAATTCGTTTTCAAAAATGCGGTTTTACTGTATTTGAATGCGTCTATGCACGTGTGCTCTTGTTTGGAAAAGATGTCTATGCGAATTCTTTCCTTCAGTATACAGGTGAAATCCGCGTAAACAGAGTGACTTTGGCATTAGCTTGCAGAATCGGTCAGTTTTCGCGGTAACTAAGATATTTTCTTTGTAGCTGGAACATTTATTCTGTTGCTAAATTTTGGAATAATTCATATATATAACATGTATGTATATACGTATACATATACATATATATATTGCCCTATTGCAGAACTCATTCCCGTTTGTTTGTTGTAGTGGGCATCTGAGCAAACATCTCTTGACAGTTCGTTGGTTTTGATCTATCCTGCTTTCCTAAGTGATGGCCTTTCTGACGAAATTTTATATCGACGCAGTCAAAAAAATCGAGGCCATTTGGCCCACATTTGCTCTCGTTTCGACGCCTCATTTTCCATACAGTTCTAGAACGACTATGACAAACATTTCAGAATGAAAAGAACATGTGGACTTTACGCTAGCAGAAAGATGTGAGGAAGTAAATAAACGAAGAAACAAGATGTGTAATACCTCCTATGAACTGGAATGCCCAAATTGCACCTGTCCGTTGCTCTGCATTGATTGTGCATGTCTAATCATAATTTCCACTTTAACGTCGACTCACAAAATTGATGGAAACACGAAATTAAAGCACTGAGGTGTCAGTTAACTTTTGTCTCATGAGAATGGTGCATCCGAAAAGGTGCACAAATAATTGAAACTCTGCTAAGGAGGTTTGCATCCATCCTCAGTTTACAGAATTCTGCATGTCAGTTTCAGAAAACACATGTAACTTACACATACCAGCGCTTTCGGAAAAACAGATGATGGAGCCGCTTCATAGTACAACCGAAAAAACATCTGTGACTAACATTTCGTTCCTTTTTTGCACAAATTTCTCGAGAAAAGACCATAGTCTTTCATTCCGTTTAATCATAGCATATGTCAATATAACGAGAGATCGATATGCTTGATCAGTGAAGTGTTGGAGAGAGTATCGAGGATGTTTGGTGGTAGCGTGCTTGGGTTTTGATAAAAACCTAGAGTCGGCAGTTTACCTGTATGTATCCACCGAAACTCGCCGTTCGAGTGACGTTTTTTTTAATGAAAAGTGCATTTTTTTTATAAATAAAAGCGCTCAAATACTTTCAACTCATTCGAATTTGACGGGCTGACTCTTCGAATCTTTGAAATTTTAATCTTTCGATGGAATTTTTAGCCTCCTTCTTCAATACTTTTTGAAATCAGTTGAAAGAAGGTTGTTTAGATATTCCACAACTAACTGTTATGGCTGAGAAATTAGAAGGAGCGATCCATTTTAATCACGCGTCTAGATATCTCTTTGTCAGTTGTATGCCATTTACTGTGAATTATAACTTCAAATTTGTTTGCGAAAGGATTGTCAGCCAAAGTGATTAATTTTTGCGAATCAATAACTGCTGCATTTGGGCGATTGCGAAATTCTTAAAAACTGCGAAATGACGCAAAGCTAAAATATCGACAATACGTCACATCAGTGCATGCATTACGAATTCAACAATTCATGTGACCAGATGAACGTATTACTTTCGAAATCCACCTTCATCAGCCGTCACTGGGTGTGACATTTCGCTTTTTCATGATCGCACATTCCTATGAAAAACATTTGTTTGTTAGCAATGAATGCTACAAATACTTCATTCGACAGGTTTACTTAATTTTTATGAAAACTAAAGTACAACTTCTGAAATAAGGGCACACTTGCACATATAAATCTGTTACGCACTTATATAAGGCGCAAGCTCATTCATGCCTGAAGAGCAGACTTTTAGTAGCAACAAACGGGTAGAGTGCACATCGAAGACTGCTAACAATCGAGAAGTGCTCAGCCACTTTCACTGATAGCAAATGCGAAAGTGGACCGACATTTGCAGATGATTTTGGGGAAAAAAATGTAAATTTTTAACGCAGCACGCTTAATGCAATGTGGCTTACTTCATGCGGCAGCCACTTTATGCGGTAGATGTAAAGGAGAGGAGCACTGACAAATGAGAAATGCTTGATTGTTTTCATTGGCTTTCTCCAATTTATTAGGCTGGTCTCGACAAAAAAACTCCAGTTCTTCGCACAGCATTTCTGGTTAAAATCGGCGCACAAAGCAGAGCGATTTTTCCACTTTATGAAGGTGGCCCAGCAATGGTCAGCCGGAGCTTTGCCGATTCTATTTGTCTGACCGCTTTTCGTGCTCAGATCATCGCTATAACCTGCAGTCGTTTACCTCTGTCATCTGCCAGTGGGTTGTCCTAATTGCGCACATTAAAGGAGAGTAAGCAGTGAGAAATAACCTTGCATAAATTTCCCCTTATTTATCCGACCCTTCAGAAAATGCAATCCTGGGTGGTAGATAATCCTGGATGGACGGAACCCTATTTGCTCAAAATATATATTGAGCATGGCATTCACCCTTTAATTCGCAAAGATGTTCCGTTCAACGAATCAACGCGTAAAATTTATGTGACATGGAGTTTCCTCGGCACAGCGCATTTATTTTTTGACGTGTAGCCGACTTTTACAATTTCTGTATTTAGCGCATAAAAATCTCGAAGAAATATTATGCCCTTTCTGGAAATCGCAGTAACTTGTACGGCCGAACTTTTGCCAGTCGGAACGGTAAGCCGGATTGTCGCTCGCTTTTTTAATCTAATTCCGTTATGAGGCATATGTCCCACGGTATTTTGTTTCATGGTGATGTTCGAGTGGCTCTGAGGTTCTTTTCTGCATCGCTCGACGGAATGGTCGATTGATCGAACAATATGCGATGGCGACTTTTTTCTGGCGTTTGGATTTTGCAGAAGCTGCTGCCAGTTCCACGCCGTCATGAGGGCAAAATCGATTTTCTCAAAAAAAGGAGCTTCATAAATTTTTGTGTTTGGTGTGCAATGAGGCCTGCTTGGTCCCATCAGCTCAGTGTAGTCAGTCACGCGCTTAAGAGAATTGTTCTCAGCGCAGCCGATGATGGAAAGAGTAATTGGTTCAAAATGTCGATTTGCCCAGAAGATGGCGCATTTTAAGCCATAGTTGTAGACAAATCACAAAAAGCTTCTTAGTAAGCGAACATCTAAAAGCAAAATGTTTGCACTTTGCGCTTGATTATCTTAGCCTACAGTGTCTTCAGCCCCTTCAGAATGGGGACGAAGGCTGTTTACTGAACTGAGTGTAACCTCACCGAACTGCACTGCATTGACATTACTTCGCTATAATGCACGTATGTCGGCATTAAATGTTAAGCGAATTTAAGGAAATCTGAGACAACGCTGACCTGTGAGAGTTATGTGGGAGTGCCACAATTTGAGAGCCTAGCAGTGAGGTCAATGGCCTCACCTGAACAACCAAGAGGTCAAGAACTCAGGCTGAACCCTATGACTTCCGTCTTGATCAATGTCATCTTACACTAACGAAGTTTTTTGCTTGAGTTGTAAAAGTTGCAGCAAATACTGAGGATGATGTGTTCTGAATGCTGATATGCATAAAGTTTGTGTGAGGATGGAAATATCGATCTAATGCTTTCTTAGATAAGCAGCGAGGAGGAAATTCATATGTGAGAAATTAGTAAAAATTCATCCAATAATGAAACGCTTAGCGTAATTGTTCTGTTCCATATGCCAGTGATTCCCAACACTGTCCGTTGTTGTAGTCGAGCAGTAAGGGGAAGGAGAAAGGGACATGTATTATCTAAAATGTAAGCGTAAGAGAAGCCCTGTTTAGAATGCGGTTTCACATTTGTTTATGTGCTTTGACCAATTCTTATTCGGAAAGCGGATTGCGGCGGTATCGCCTCTGTGCGTATGTAGACACGTTTCCGTCTGTCCGTCAGTTTGCCCAGTATTTGAAGTTGTGGACCACTGAACCTTAAGCTGAGAGGTATTTAGTCAGTGCGATCTATACCTCAGGTTCACCACACCATCCTAATTTCAAATTGTGTGAAAAACGTAAATTCATCACATATTATAACGAACAAATGTGGAATAAATTTTCGCGGCCTTAAAACAAACTCCATAAATATGCAAAGGTCCGCAGCGAGTATCAAGCACAAAAATTCTACGATGCAAATTGCTGAGCTTTATGAAAAAAAAAATGAAAGGTAAATTTATACCGCCCCAGGAACTTCGACTGTTTGGTAGAAATATGTGGACACAAAAATTTGTTCTACAAATCACAGTACGTGAACTGCAAAACATGTTTTCTTGGTTCTTACTTGTCGGTTGTTTACATCAACTTTACGATCGCCAACACATCGTTTCAGTTTTTTTTTTCGAACGCTGCACGGACGCCCACTGAGCACTCTTGTGCGCTCACATTCAGCGCTATGTTGATTGCGACTAATAACTTTCTCGTCTAGCTATATGCCTTTTGGCTCATCATCGCCATTTCCCATCGGTAGCGTCAACAACGATCGACATTCACGCAGAAAAAAAAAGCAGGCAGTATCCAGTGTTTGTGAAAAGCAAACTTAGGCATTCGAACTATATGGATTGCTATTCAAGAATGAGTTGAGGGGTTTATTGAAGCGCCTCGCTGGAGCATGACACGAAGAAAATTTTGTGGCATCCAGTGAACTCTTCCATATGTTAGTGCAATTTATGAATATCCACATTATAGAAAATGGCTCCTGAAGACAAGTCATCATGATGACGTACGTGGTGATAGAAAACATCGATTCATCAAGCAAGACTCAACAACCTATCGTTTAACAGGCGTAAGGAGCATAAGCATTCCTCTATGCACGTTGTTATTTGGCATTTATGAACGGTGATGATTTTCACCGCACGACTTCCAAAAACATGCTTAAGTGTGTTCTTTCAGCTTGCGAATGAAATGTCCCTACACTATCCGACATCCAATAACGACCCATCGTACACTATATTGCGCCATATTGCTATATCCTGTTTCCACTACACTACTCTGACCATCCTATAAAATCTTTCTGTACTATTCTATATGTGGGCGGCAATAGCTCAGTGGTAGAGCCCCGCTTCGCGTGCGGGGAGACCCGGGTTCGATTCCCGGCTGCTTCCCACCATACCACTGACAGCCCGGCCAGCGGGTGGTTAACAACAGGCTAAAACGGCCAATGAGATGGCTGTGCTCTGCGTGCGATTGCCTCAGTAACATCGAGACACCGCACTGAAGGCCCGAGCGATAATTTACTAACTATTCCATATGCGCTGTTGCGTACTATACTCTATAATACTATACCGGCAGCTGTCTGTTCTTCACTTTAACAGATGGAGGTAGAAACAAAACACAAGGAAAGGCGACGGCAACTATATAAGCATGAAGAAAGGTGGCCTGCCTTGGTTGTTACATCAACGCGTTCGCCATCAAGTCTTCACAGCATGACAGTAAGTAATCAAACAAGCCATTCATGTTCCAACCGAAGCCGGAAATTCGCACACGTTTCTGCGAGTTGCCGTTTGCGAGATGCTCTTAAACAGGCAAAATTTTAGGTATTTTCGGCGTTCCAGCTCCTATCGAAGCTGATTACGCAACTTTGAAGCAAGTATAAATGATAGTGTCAACCTTATTCGTTATGGCTTTGAGAGAGACAGAAAGAAGCTGAATAACATGAACAGACAAACCGTGGGGAAATAAGATGACCCATGCTTAAACATCAACCACTAAAACAAGCTGCTGCTAAATTCAGCAAAAGATTACGGGATAAACAGGCAGCTCATTTTATGAAAAAATGCCTAGCTTACAGTATATTTCATAAAAGTATCCAGAGAATATTTCGCAATCCTTTACCACTCAGAAGTAACACAACCTGATTCTTTCGAAAAGAAGGCTAAACCACCCATAGAGGGTCTCTGATAACCAAAATCCGAACTATAATTTCAATATACTCAAAACTCACCAGAAGGATTTAAATATTTTGCAGAAGGTAATAAACAGTGCAACACAAGACCTTCATAACATGAAAAAATTCGATCATGTCGCAGCATTGAAAAGGACAAGTAGAATATTGTAAATGAAGTGGCAAACGGGCAATTTCAGAAAATTGTCAACAAACAACTCCGCAAAAATGTCACCTAGCACGTCAACAATCTACTAATTAATTACCCATTTACAAGATCTTCAAAGCATGCACATAAGTGAGATAAGCAGGACAGCAGCCTATCCACCAAGCCGTTGATGAATACGCCCTTAATTTAAACTTCCCTTCACATTTAAAACAGTATATCAGTAGCCTATTCTTACACCTTCGCTTGAAATAGTAAGGCTGCAGAATGTACTGCTTTATGAGTGAATTAAGATTGCTTTTCCTCCACAAGTTTTTTACTTTCTCCATCCATGGATAGAGCAACATCACGATAATGAACTTCTCTGTTAGATTCTACAAAAACAATTTAAAGAACCTTAAGATCGCAGCAAACCTCAGCCAGCTGAAGTTTTGCTAAATAGCAGTCTGAGGAAGACATCATACACGTATCTGTTATGAAAGCGACTGGACAAGTTTGAGAGGTCTATGACGACTGTTGTTCACAATGTTCTACATCGTAAGTGCTTACATTTCTGTTTCAGAGGTCCAGCTTGATAGCACGTTTTGCCCTGACCTACTCTTCCCGCTTTAATGCATTCCATGCACCAACAAGTCATCCGGAAACCCTTGCGGCGTTCTCATTTTTTGATTGCGAATTATCTACTGCTTTAGAGTGTGCTTGCCAAATTTCGCCGCAGAAGCTTTTCTGTTCTGTACGTTGGAACCGGATGACAGAAAGGCACATAACTACACATATGCATATGTATGCATACATGAATAGACATAACTGGCCCAACGGCGTAACGACTTTCAAAATTTTAAACGAAAATGGCTATCGGTTTTTCATTTTCGAGAGGACTTTCTCATACTGTGAGTGCAGGGAAGGAAAACGCAAAAATGATAAACGCAGTGCTAAGAAACACAAATTTTAGGTAAGACGACATTCTACAACTCGAAATTTTCGTGCAACCACATCTCCGCAGGATTGTGGCCTGATATTTTTACGCCTAAACATTGGAAAGTGATGATGCGCCAATGCTCTCTATACTTTGCAGCTCCCTACCAACTGCATGAATAGTCCAGTACCTACCTATCTATATTTGCCGAAGCTGGCGGCATCAATTCACGAAGAAGCTCTCCACGAAACTTTCGTTAGCATTAAATTGTTTTAAAATTTGTTGAAACTTAACAGCTATTATATCGAGCGCACGTTACGACAGCGCTGTAGTGGAGGCATTTATTTTCCCGATTAGGATCATTTGCTAAACGAATCAGAAGCCTCATAGATAATTATGAAGGAATGTGAGCGAAAAAAAACAGCTGTTTAAAAATGCACTCTGGGCGAGTCGTTGAAAAATATTCGACTGCGTAATCACTTTTCTTTTTTTAGCTGACTTCCTTGAAACACTTCGGAACTCGTTTTTCGGTAGACAACTCTATCTCCTGCTGACATCATTAATGTACGCAAATCAAGAATTCCTTTTAGCATTTTTCTTTGTTTTAGCAAAAACTGCACATTCATCGCCTGCTGCATCGACAAGCATATTCTTTGAGCGCAAACTGCAAACTTGTGCCGAAATAAAAACGTTTCACCGGAATCGTTTCTATTTTTCCGTCATTTGCGGAGTACTCCAACCGCAAACAATAGCTTATTTAAATGGTGATGAAAGGATGTTGTCCACTTTCGAAAACTATTTCTCAACATAAACTCGGTTTGAAATAGATATGCGAAGCCAGTGTAACGAAATCGGATGACCACGAACAGCTTACTAATGAAAAACTGCGCCACATCAAAACCGTGAGCATTGTCACCATTATTTTTTGAAATGTTTGCGTTTGTGTACTAAGAATATCTCTAATGTTTAGATTACAGTCAAACAAATTCATCCAAATTCATTTACTCATCCGTTTAGGCACAGTTTGCTGAAATTTAACACATTTGTAGCCATGTTTCCGATTGTGGATTAAATCTGCTCTGATTTTTGCAGGAAGGCGTTTCTTTGGTAGGCTTCCATCATTGAAGCCTCTCTGCGCTAAAGACTGCCAGCAGCAACTGTGTGACAATGAGAAGTCATGTTGAACCACCCAACACTAATCATTTATGGTCTAGACGTTATGCGCAATAACCACACGCTTTCTTTAATCATGCACCAAACCTTTCGTGTTCATGAAGAACCGAAAACTTTATAATAAAGCACAAAACTGAGTTCGTCAGCCTTTAACATGTACTTTTTGCTAGAAAAATGTTGTATCACATGGAATTTTCATGTGATATGAATTTACCGATGTTTTAGCCGCTGATGCGGGAACCTGAATCGTTGCAAAATCGTATTTGATTGTGCGCAAACAAAAGTAATGGTTTCTTTAGTAGGCAATATTATTATGCGGAAACATTATTCACTGTAAAGTGTTTTTGACGTGCAATATCCACAGAAACAGCAGTCATATGCTCGACGCCCATAAAACCCAAACAGCCACGCGTTGTTTGATGATCTTTACTCTAACGAATTACAGTATGCTGATTTCGGGACAGCTCGGACGGTAACTTTTAATTTGAAGTAATTCTGGCTTGAAAACACTAAACTTAGAAGCGAATCATTCATTTCCTTTTGAGAGCCTATCAAATCAAAGATGAACCCTGGGATTCTTGCACACCGAAAAGATAAGACGCATGCCCAATGTCAGTATGTGAGCGAATAAGCGTTGGCGTAAAATGTGTGCCATACGCATAGGCAAGCGACGCGAGTTTTGCGGTCCCGGTTTGGTAAGGCCACGGCCGCTATGTCTGGCAAACGATTTTTGCCAAATACATGACCACTATAATCAGCCTATCAAGTAGTATCTGCAAAGGAAAATTATATAACATTAATTTTTTTTCGTCTTTTCGTTTCGGGAGTACCATGAGCCATCTTTTTTAAAGAACATGATAACATTCCACATGGGGAAGGCATAACAACGCGCTTCTGTGAAATCATTATTCCGTCAAGCAAAGCACAAAATGCTTGAAGAATAAAAGCCACACAAGCAAGACGGTCTAAAGCATTCGGTCGTAATGATCGAAGTCATGTATCAACTGAACACAGGCTTACAGATGCTTCCGAGGTGGGACTGCTTCGAGCGACACGTCGGCGGATTTGATGCATTTTGACGGAACTAAACTCTGCACACCATCTTCGCGAGTATCCCGAACTCGACCCTGTCATAATATCGAACCCAAATCCGTCATAAATAAGAAATTCCAACCTCAAAGCAAAACGCAGATTGGAAAAACGAGGCAAGCAATAGGCATGTGATCACCCAACCACTACTACTTACCAAATGAACTTCACGACTGCCTTAATCGTACTTCAGTCGTCCCTTAATCGCATTCCAATCGTTCCTTGCTTGCCAATTTATCGAATCTTATTCGTACCTTAGCCGCTCTTAAATCTCTCATTAATCATTCCTTACCCTAACAAAACTTTAGCCGTTCCCCAATAGCACTGTTTCTTAGCCGCGCTTTAATCATATCCTAAGCGTCCTGTGATCGTTTCTCAATAGGAAGATAACCGTTCCTGCACCGTTTCTTAATCGCATCCTAGTTTGTCGACTATGTGAACCATAGGAATGCGAGTATGCGTAAATACTTGGTATACCCATGCATTTTGAAGTGATGCGGAGCAAATGATTTTGAGGTAATACTGCAAAGAGTGTCATGCAGCTGACTGACAGAATAGTGACTCTACGTAATTTTATCAGACTGGTTCGGTTCATTCCATGCATATAATGAAATAGGTAGCATTTTCATTTCATTATAGGCACAAACAGCCTTTTAATGCGATCAACACAGTTCAGAAGCAAACTGCAAGATGATTGCTTCGTGGGCGGCCAAGTTACATAGCACCATCATTTTCTTATGCAACGTTTGAAGTGATTTCACTAAGCCTATTCACGCGACAACATTTCGGTTCACTGAGTCGTCCAGATTACTTTTGATGAGCAAAAGTTTTATTTATCAAATCAAATCTTCTTAATGCAAGCTCTCGACGGCGCATCTCCGAATTAACTCATTGAAACATGGGCTCAGCCAAGGTTCGAATTCTCGAACTCTCGCAGGAAAAGTGGCAATCATACCACTAGGCCACTGAGACTGCTTTAACTTGTTGAAAATAACGTTTAAAAAAACTACACACAAGAGAAGAACCCGATGTCCTGCAAAGGTGGAAGGAACCGGGAAGTTTTAATAAACAGTTGAAAATAACGTTTTAGAAATAAACTAAAACGGAGGCAAAAACACGTTGCGCGCGAACGACTGAGCCTTCCGGGATTTTTCCAGGGCGACGTGTCCAAGCGTTATGGTAGCTCAGTAAAACAACGGTACACTGAAGAGCTAAAAGTCGTGGATCAATCAGGGCTGGTCGCAGTCAGCTACTCACTTCTGAAACAGACAAAGAAGTACCGCAACAAAAAATGATCATCCTCTTGACATTACGATGGAATGCAGTCCTATTTTATGATGCAAGCTCCCGACCGCGCATCTCCGGATTAACTCATTGGAACGGAGCCTCACCCGAAGTTCGAACACTTGCTGTCTCCCACTCCAAGCTGAAATCATACCATCAGGCCACCTAGGCAACTCGAATTGAATGAAAATAAAACTGCAAAAAACAAACCGCTGCCCTACAACGACGGAAGCAACCGGAACATTTCGGGATACTTAAACTCCCGGACATGATAACACAGTAGGGAGAAGATCGCCGGTTCGATTCCGGCTCGTTGCAGTGTAACGCTTCCTTTTGAGAGAGGGAAAGGAATAAAGCAACAATATATTATAAAAGTAATTGACCTCACACCGAGAGTTTCCTCTGCTCTATTCAGCAGGGTCTGAGCAACGAAAAGCGCAATCGACCCATTAAAATACGGGCTCAGACGGTGATCGACACCGCAACATCTCGCACCCAAAGCGAGAATTATACCACTAGACCAATGAGCCTTTATAATTTAACGCAAATTATCTTTAAGAGGTAAATAAAACGGGGGGAAGAACCCGTTCGTGAGAACGACTGAATCTTCCGTGATTTTTCAGGGCGAGGTGTCTAGGCGTTATGCTAGCTCGGTAAAAGAACGGCATAATGAAGATGTAAAAGTCGCGGAACAATCACAGTTGGCGGCAGTCATCTACTCACCTACGAAACAGATAAAAACGTACAGCAACAGAAAGTCAACTCCTATTGCCATCATGATAAAACGCTCTCCAATTCTATGAGGCAAGCTCTTGAGTGCGCATCTCCCGACCAACTCATCGGAACAGGCCCCCACTCGATGTTCGAACCTTTGATGTCCCCCACGCCAAGCATCAGCCATGCCACTAGGCCACATAGGCTCTTCAAAACCGTTGAAAATGACGCTTGAAAAACTAAACGCGAGCAAAAACCCCTCGCGGAATATCGTCGATGGAACCGTGAATTTCCAGGTCGCTAGTCCGCGGGGCCATGATAGCTCAGTAGGGAGAGCGTTAGAC
>JPKZ01001611.1:0-10753 GCA_000803305.1 Toxocara canis
CTTTCCTGCCAACTATCGCCTCTTTATTACGTGGGTGAAATGGCATAACGACAGGGAGCACCCGGATTTGAACCGGGAACCTCTCCATCTGCAGTCGAATGCTCGGCCACTGAGCTATGCCCCCGACTGTGTGTTGAGTTTTTGCATAAATTCTCCCGATTTGCAATCATCCTGGGCATGAAACGTGTAAAACTGTCCTGCTGCCGGAATCATCTCCATCAACATTCCTTTACCCCTCACGACTGCTCAGACTGTTCTCGTGTTTTTCTCCGCTTTCCAGCCCACTATGATCTGCTTGTTGCGTGGATGAAATCCTGCAAAGACAGAGCACCCGGATTTGAACCGGGGACCTTTCGATCTGCAGTCGAATGCTCTGCCACTGAGCTATGCCCCCGACAGTGTTTTGAGTTTTTGCATAAATTCTCCGGATTGGGAATCATCTTGGGCATGAAACTTGCGAAACTGTCCACATGCCGGAAACATCTCCCTCAACATTCCTTTACCCCTCACGACTGCTGCGACCGTACTCGTGTTGTTATGTGCTTTCCTGCCAACTATCGCCTCTTTATTACGTGGGTGAAATGGTGTAACGACAGGGAGCACCCGGTTTTGAACCGGGACCTCTCGATCTGCAGTCGAATGCTGTGCCACTGAGCTATGCGCCCGACGGTGTTTTGATTTTTTTCATAAATTCTCCTGATTTGGAATCATCTTGGCATGAAACTTGTAAAACTTCCCTGCTGCCGGAAACATCTACATCAGCATTCCTTTACCCCTCACGACTGTCCAGACCGTTCTCGTGTCTTTCTGTGCTTTCCTGCCCACTATCGTCGGTTTATTGCGTGGGTTTAGTTGTGCAAATACAGGGAGCACTCGGATTTGAACGGGGGACCTCTCGATCTGCAGTCGAATGCTCTGTCACTGAGCTATGGTCCCAACTGTTATTGGAATGTTTGCATGAAATCTTCCGATATGGAGTCGTGCTGGGCATGAAACGTCTAAAGCTGTCGAACTGCCGGAAACATCTCCATGAACATTCCTTCACTCCTCACGACTGCTGAGACGATTCTCGTGTTTTTCTGTGCTTTCCTGCCGACTATCGTCTGTTTATTACGTGGGTGAAATGATGCAAAGACAGGGAGCATCCGGATTTGATCCGGGGAACTCTCGATCTGCAGTCGAATGCTCTGCCACTGAGCTATGCCCCCGATAGTGTCGGAATGCTTTCCTGCCGACTATCGTCTGTTTATTACGTGGGTGAAATGATGCAAAGACAGGGAGCATCCGGATTTGATCCGGGGAACTCTCGATCTGCAGTCGAATGCTCTGCCACTGAGCTATGCCCCCGATAGTGTCGGAATTTTTGCCTATATTCTTCGGATATGGAATCATCCTGGGCATGAAACGTGCAAATTGGGTGTAATGCGGGGATTGATGTCGAGAACGTCTCGATCTACCAGTAATTTATGGTCCTGACTGCTTTCCGCGTTCTGATGTTTTGCCTCTGCTTGCCTGCCCACTAGCGTATGTTTATTGCGTGGGTGCAATGGTGCAAAGGCAGGGAGCACCGTGTTTGAACCGGGGACCTCTCGATCTGCAGTCGAACGCTATGCTACTGTAGCTATTTCCCGAAGAGCTGCAATTGCTTCTTTAGTATGCAGAGGTAACATGTTTCACTGAAACGATTTTTTTTTGGTATCTCTGCTGATAGGTCGGCGAGGGTAGGGGGAGGGAAGCGAACGAGCTCACGCCTGTTCAGATGACGGAACCAACCAGAGAGACTCGGTGCTGTTGGTCAAAGCAGGAATGGAATATTGCGAGCTGTGTGCTAGGAAAATTGCCATAATTTTAGCGGGGTAAAGGTATACCTAAGCTTTGTGAACGACAAGCGTTAGGTAAATGAAGCCATGTAATGTGAGTTGCTGAGCTGTCACTCTCCGAAACATACGCATTGGGTTGTCAATTTCATTAAATTATTTTTTGACTCGAAATTTGCAAATACGTGTCATAGGCGATGCATTTACAGCGTCCGGATATATGGAACGCGCGGTCATTGGATAAGTGTCGTGACCGGGAAGGTGGTTGAGTTTTGTCGGTGTGACGATGTGGTTCGATTCGTGTTCTAGTTCGTGTGCGTATGTTTCGGAGAGTGACAGCTCAGCAAGTGACACAAGTCTGTCTGTGTCTTCGGATGTGCCCCGTCCTTGCAACGAAAACGACAGTATGTCTTTATCGATGTGTTTTTGGCAGACAGTCATTGTTATACGTAATCGCAACTGTATTAAATGCGTTTTTCGCTTGTTGTTATACGGGAATTGAAATTTCAAATCCAAATTTATTTTGACGTTCATTAACGTGTGATACGTAAATTTTGGCCTTGCTCGAACTTTAACAGTTTCTTTCCACACGCTTCAGACTTTTTCGTTACAATCTTGACGGGTGACTTCGCAAATTTTCTGCCCGCTATATTTTCAAGGGATGCTAGTTCGGCGCTGTTAAGAAGCGTTTCGCAAAACTCGACATTTTATTGCCGAATTATCAGATATTAACAAGCTGAAACTGAGTCAAGACTTTGAAGAATCTAAATTAATTGAGCGGACTACCAAATGACCTGAAGAGTTATAAACGCTTAAATACTAGTGTACGACGCTGTTATTGTGGTACTTTACAGTTGATTCTTCGTCGTTGTCGTTGTACTCTTTTCCGGATGCGTCCACTAACACATCGGTTGAGACCGCCGTCTCCTCTAACGGTAATTTACTCGGATGACTTAAGCTGCGGTTGAACTAAATTAGTGACTGTGAGATGAATCTTGATCATGATCGATTAATCGGAGTCGATTCTTTTGCTTCGATGTTTTCGATGAACCATATTCAAGCGCTATGGGTTGCTGGTTCGACTCTTCCATACTCCACTAGGTAGAGTGATCTGGACGAGGGAAGTTTGGGATTTGCCACTCGCTACACTTCGTAAAATCATCAGATACAGAAGATGAATAGGAATGGAAAGCGCCCAATGCAATTTTGGCGGCTGAAATCAGAATCGGCCGCCTTCAGGATGAGGGATTTTCTTTTCAATGTGGTCTTACGTTTTCGCTTTCTTTTCAACCCCATTATACCAAAACAGTTAGAAATCGAATAGAGAAGACAACAATATCACGTGAAAGTAACCGATGTCAAGCTAACAAATGCTTTGCCGTCATTAATTTGTCTTTTAGAACTAAACGTCTTCCGCATGTACGGATAAATGTTGTATAATAATCATTTTAAGCTATTACAGCAATCCTGCCACTGTTTACAATACTTTCAAGCGATTACTTTATCCTCCTAGCAAACTGACAAGTTACCATTTTCCAGAATAGCTGTTAAATTTGTGCACTGTGTCATGGCAACAGTTCGCCTATAATTTGATAATTCTTGCTCGAATAATGAAAATGATACTACAAAAAGCTTTTGGTTAGCTAGAGTTTTGCAATGAAATGTATTCTATGAGGTGATATATTGAAAAAAAAAACATTTGGAAACAATGCCGTAAGGCATAACCAGAAATCTAGTTGAAATTCCACAACCATCCACCCAAATTTGGCGATTCTAGGTAATGTGCATAACATGGAAGCGCTCCTGAAGACTGCCAAATCGGAGGGAGGTGACTTCGTCAATTCGTTGAATACAGCCTATGAGGATGGCGAAAGCGGTGAGCCATCATCCGATTTCCGATTTCAATATTTACCTTTCTGCTTGTGTCAGAACATCAGCATATTTTAAGCTATCTGCCGTATAACAGCATCATTGCCACAAATGCTGTCAAACATATTTCATTAATCGTAGTAATGTGTATAGAAAGGACTTGGGTGAAGTTAGATTATGGGGTGAGTAAATGCTCGCATTGTACGATAAGTATGTTCACCTCTGACTCATCTCTTGTTCCGTTCCAACTTAAAAGCCAGTATGCCCAACTTCCAGGCAACAGAGTCGCTCATAACCTGCTGCATACCTGGGCGATAGATGATCGAAACTAGAGGGTGAGGGCGCCAAATCAAAGCGGGGAAGAGGGGTTGGGGAATGTAATATTTGAAGTTTGCGTGATGATTATATGTGATATAGCGGTACTAGACTTCAAATATCCAGTGAATAAATGTCCATCATATCACCTTGCAGTTTTACCTACACTTTTAACCTTAAAGCTACTAATTCTGTTAGTTTCCCTCCCGTGCCTACTGGAATGTCTACTGGAACTATTGTTACTATGAAAGACGACCAGACCACACTGGAAGATTAAGTGATTACTTAGGCGAAGGTAAATCGTGTTGTTGTGAACCGAAATTCTTGTAATAGCTGCATGTGGATCAAAATTGGTAAAGGTTTGTTTTGTAAGAATATTTCGCAAGCTCGGTTCTGAATTGCAGAAATCATCGAATCACAGACTGGAACCGATGCATCATCTGCGCTGGATGGTCAGCTTTAATAATGGTTACACCTAATGAACTTACCGATTCCGTGCTAGTTGCTCACACAAGAAAACTTCATATGCAGATGTCATCTTTTTGTTTTATTTCGGGCAATTCTTTGGTTTTCAAAATAAGTTTCGGCATGTTTACAAAACAGATACCAAAAAAAAAACAAATGGCTGAAGAGGAATAATTACCAATTTTCCCTGAGAAGTAGAGTTGCTGATCAGTGCGAAGTCAATGCTGATCAGTTGTTTTTTTTTCAAACTTGAGGCTCGCTTCTTGGCTTTTCACGAACTAGTAGCTGTTCTTTATTCTTTTTCAATAATGGTGTCGAACGATCCACAGATGGCATGTTTTAGATGGATTTGCCAAAAAATTCTTCTAAAAACGTCTTAGAACTGACTAATCGGCGACAAAAGAAACTAGTTAGGAATCAAATGCAGTCATGGTTCCCGATCAGATCGTCCAAAGAGAAACAGTTAAAGAGCACTTTTGACTAGCGTAGCATCAAGCGCAATTATTTTGGGCATTTATTTGTCGTTGCGTAAAGATTTCGATAACAACAGCTATGTAGGTGACCATTGAGTGACAATAAGGTTAACAGAGTTTCATCAGTCACTAATCTATCCTTTCAAGTCATTCGCATACCGTGAAAAACAAACATTGAAATTGTTATACGATGTGAAGTCGGATCGTAGAAGTCGGAGTAGTGCGATGATTTCATCGAAGCGTTACAAATACTATGATGAGATAATTCAAACTTGTTTTCCGTTTTTCTTTTCTTCCAAATTTGTCCTAAAATACTCAGCGTAGAGCAATCCGATTCTCTACTCATTTTGTTGGTTTTTTTTTTTCGCTAGTTGCTGCTTGGAGAGTATTTTTTAAGTCATTGGACGGTGGCATTACTTAGCGGTCTAATGGTCGAGGGCGTCGTTTGGTGTCCTCAATGACCTTTCGCGCACATCCTTAGAGGATGAACCGTGTTTCACATGACTAGGTAACTCCTGAAATAGATCACTAATTCCTACGAAAATTCCCTCTTCGCTAATCTCAAATGAAAGGATCTCAAACAACGAAATATGTCGTTCGCTAACGATGTCGCATGACAGATCAAAGAGACTGTAAGCAATCATATCATTCAACTGTAAGCAATCCTTTCAGAGAGCTTCGAGTACGACGATTCTGAAAGTGTGAAGACGGCTAAACAAGCTGGTAGGCAGCCGATCATCATCGTTGCGCTTTATGGCAAGCGTGAAGATACTGATGCTGCTGAACGATTCCTTAGCTCACAAATGAAAGTTTTCAAAACTTTTCAACGTTTAAATCTGAGTACAAAATTCCAACACAATTTCAGCCGACGGTACGAATTCTGTACCCATTTGCCCTAAAAACTCTCTGGTCTTTGAAATGTCTTTAAGCCATTTTTTAGATGTGAACTTTTTTAGTGATCATTTTTTTGGTGATCACTGCTAACGATTTCAGAATCGCCGCCGCTGTCCGTGTCCGTTTTCCTGCGATTTCGGCGTCCATTCTACCAAAATACCCCACTTCTTATTCAGAAACGCATCCCAAATTGCCTTTAACGTAGTAATATGTTACACCATATTCTGCCTCGTACGGGCCCAAAATTCTATCGAACGGACTGAATTGAAGGACAGTTGTTCCCCTGAGCTACCGTTCTTGCCTAATCATATTCAGTGCGCCATAACTCATCCAGATATCCGAAGATCGTTGATAGTATTAAATTTTGTTTGATGGTTCTCCTAACACTTCAGATTATACTTCTAAGTTTCATTTCATTAACTTTTCTTGCTGGTAGGTTGCGATTGCCGAGCAAGCACGTATGTCTATAAATAAAAGTAGATATATGTGAGTCCATAATATGTCTTGAGTCCATAACACAAACATCTCGAGTCCATAATACGCTTTCGTTGTGATCATAAGCGCGCAAAACCGATAACCTCATCTGAGCTCATTCGCCATGGCATTTTTTTTTTGAAATCACTAAATCGAATTCCCAACATGTCGCGGTGTATAAAAAGCGGGTGCAAAAATCTCACATCAGGCAAAACACGAGTTTAGCCGATCTCTGTCGATTCAGCTATAAGCCCATAAACGTCATGCTTCAGTGTTCGTAAGCTTTTGAATTTATTATATTTTCTTGATTTATGGAAAATTTTCCATTTTCGAGAATCTCTATTCTCAGATTTATGCGAGTGCTTTATTGTTGACCGTTGTTTTCAGGTAGCGCTCTTATGACGGCAATTGGTTCACTGAAGACGGCGCATTTAGACGATGAATTCGGTAGGATATTATATTAGTTCATTAGTGAGATGCTTGATAAAGTTCAACGATACGGACCGTCTTGTTCGTAGCGAACTCAAACATGATCATAACGCTTATTGGTGTTTAACCGAAAAAGAAGAGTTGTAGTGACGATTTTTTGTGAGAACCGTAGTAATGTAAAAGTAATGTATCAGAAGGGAGTTTGGGTGACGTTGGTCATTAAGTCCAATGTTGTTTGGTTTGTTTGGAAACATCGGAAAGCCATGCAAACATTAAGTTTCCTCTTTATTCAACCCTCTTCGAAGAAGCCATCATTAAATATTGTTAAAATAACTGCCATAATGCAAAGAATTTAACCTAAACGCTTTGTGCACTTGAATTCTAATCATTTCAGAAGCTTCCTCTAAGATAACTTTATTTTTCAGTTTTGCCGGATCCAGTGTTTTCGGAATACTCGTTGGAGCCATCCGAAACAGCTGTTGAATTTCCAAACGAGGATGTCGAAGGTGGTGGAGAATATTCTTGCTAGTGATATTTTACGGGTACCTCGCTGATTGCTGAAGAACGTCTTAAGTCTTCTAAGTATATACGTGTTCCAAATATGGGTGTGAAGTCTCTTATACGTCGACTCCGCGACTTTAACGCTTAAACTCCGAAGTGAGAACAATTTTCGACGATCAGTAGCGAGCTCGCTAAACAGCAATAGTGCCTCATTTCCTTTATATTTACGTTAAACCATGGACTGTTTTTTACTCGATAACATATCCCATGTGCGTAAAATCAGTATCGTTGATCATAAATTGTTTCTATTCTTAAGAATCGAGCGCTTTCCCTTTAAAAAAAACGACATTCGAAGCAGAATTGGATATGCAAATGGACAAATTTTCATGCGGAAGTTACATATAGTAAATGATAGAGAATCGTAACTAGTGAACAAGTATAAATGCAGTCATTATATTGTAAGCTATACATATTTATGAATCACAGATGTTTGTTTGCCCGTTTGTTCGCTTATTTGCATATTTTATCACCGTTCACACAATCGGCCATATAGTCGATCGTAGGCGTACCAGTTTTTGCGCAGTTAGCAACTAATGATCCTTCACACAGGTCGCTTACTCAAGAACCAGTCATGGCATCCAACTTCACATATTTTTTAAATCTCAATTTATTCAGTCAATCGGAAACCTAGCTGCCGGATCGGCTCAAAAGAATCACATTTCAATTGCATGTATAATTGGTATTCGTCCGCTATTTAAATAGTTGAGAGATTAAGCACGTTTACGAAAACAAACTCTCTTAGGGAGAAAAATTTCTCAAATTGAACGACGCTTGTGCTGACGATTATTATGCGACAGTTTTAAATGTGATGTAAAAATGAAAAATGTTGCTTTCGAATGTGTCGTATTTGACTGGATTCGTCTAGTTAAGCGCAATTGCGTCCTTCAGAACAGTGAATTTAGGCCTTTAAAACAGTTCTTTCTCTTCCTCTATCTTTTGCTTTCTAATTTCTTGAAGTTGATAGTCAGAAAACGTTACATTTCCAGTGGCGGAAGAGGTGAAAACGGCTCGTTCATGCAGCGAAATCGGTTTGCTCATATTATATTTAAGACCTAGTTGTTTTGGCTTAACTGTGCTAGTTAGGAGGCATTTGAAAGGGAAGGCGGTATTTAAAAGAAAAAAAAAACTAGTGGATTTTTTTTGTTTCTTCCTTCTCCACTTACTAAATAGTCAGCCTAAAGAGGTGGTCGAACACAATATATCACTTTACCATCCATGGTCCAGTCTGTTAGTGCGCTTTTTCTCGTGGAGCAAATTGTACGGTTCGCCTCTCATCTATGAGGTATATTTTTCACTAGTCGCTTAAATAGTTCGTTTTTGCACTCGTATCATTCATTTCAGCACTGCCGGAGCCGATTTATTCCGAATATTCCACACAGCCATCCGAGGTGGCTGTCGAACTCTCTGAAGAAAGCTTCCAGATTTCCGAAGGTGATTTTCACCTTTTGTAAACGATATTGGAAAGGCGATTTTTTCCAGTGAGTGAGAACGGGACTAATCAGATCAGCGAGCGAGAAAGGCACTTGCCAACGTCCTACTTGTATATCCCAAAATATGGCGACTGTGCTGATAGAAAGTGATGTGTTTCCATCTGTAGCGGTAACGTCAAATGACTGCCGCAAGCACTCACACTAACAAAAGAATGACTTCAAAAGGCTTCATAAGTTCTTCTTTAAGCATTTTGGTACATTTGAATTTGAAACATATTAAGTTGCTTATTAAAAAGGCAACTGATACTGTTGAAAAGTCTTGGGCTCACACTCACAATGTAATCGTAGAACCATAAATTCAACGCTCAAATGAGTCCAGCTGGAGCAGCACCCATACCTCAGAATTTGCAGTTAAGCTGAGCGATAAACTGAAAAGGCATTCCGGTGATCAACAACGGATAATTGATTGCCCTGCAGCATATTAGTGCCAGGAATGTTTGCAAAACCAATACTCGCCATCCGTGATTCGTTGGACCCATTTACTGACCACCCGTTGTCGAACGCCTAAACCAATGCCGAATCATTTTTTATGCAAAACTATCTTCAGAGAACTATGACGATGGTTTCTATACTGAAGTCGGCGAACAGAACGTTCCTATAACAGGTTGACAAGACGAATTTGTGTATTTGGAATATGATTACCATTTGCTGTCGCAAAACAAAGCCTGATTGCTTATTCGATTTCGCGTCTTTTTACCGTTCAGCTCATTTCTTGCTTAAGTTAGTTAAGTCATTAATTGCCATTTGTGACCATCTTACAGGTATGCTCGTCGCCTCGTCGGGGTGTGGTCGCATCTGAATGTCACCGATTCTAAAGTCTCTCTAAGGCCAAAAGAGGGGTGCTGTTTTCTTAGTCCTTATGTGAGATAGACTGTCTCTGCACGGAGAGATTACAGATGCGTAGATGGTAGAGTAGATGCCGGCATACTGCATAAATGGCAAAGATGGGGAGGAAAGGGAGGGGGGTGGTGGCTGGTTGCTTATAGAATGCCTAATGATTTTGATGTGCAAAAGGTGAAGAAAACGCCGAAGGGTCGATTTTCCTTCCATTTTGACCTCCATGCAAACGATGCCCAGTTATGTTCTAGCAAAATCGATGGGAACATCTGAATCAGAATTCGACGATCTACTTCATCCTCAAGTCTATTCACATCTGATGCGCGATCCCGAATATATTGACGAAGAGTTCCACTCGAGAATAAGTTGGTGATATGCGATTTCAATTTCTTTCATTTTGCAAGTCGCTAACCCGAATCTCATGGGTTCATGGTGTGTACATGCAGGAATTCTCTATCCCGGGATGGAAGAAGCATGAAAAGCGAGGACTTCCTCATTTGAAATGACTGCAACACAACTGCCAAGTTGTAAAGAGTCTGTCCAGTTCAACCATCGCCATTTTCGGGGAACGTCCGATTAAGTGTAATTATTGTCGCAAAATGCTACCTGTATCAGTTTGGCGGCGTCTGCCAATCACAAGTCGGTCATCTGGAGCAGCGGACCTGATGAGACAAAATAGCCACTCAGGAGAAAGTGCACTCAGCTTTCGTAGGGTCTTGGTAGTTCTCCTTGTCAGAAAGAATTAGATGGGAGGTTCAAGTTGTGTTGGTGCACGTCGCCGTCATTCTTATGATGTGTGGTTGTTATTGAGTCTGAGGTAGTCTGAGGTGGACGTTATTACGGAAACTTATCCAATCATCATTTCCTAGCAGGTACAGTCTGAAACCGCCATCCGCAGACTGGTAAAACGAGTGTTTTAGTGTTTTGCTTTCGGCCATCGAGAATACGGTGGCGTCTCCAAATGGTTGATTCATTAAGTGCTAGTTATTCATAGGTTTCCATTCGAAAGACAGCAATCCTGAACGGGCGGTTAATTAATGTCAGATCATTGCTACAGTCTAAAAGACCATACTTTTTCAGAGGTTGACCTCGGACATTAGCGCATAAACTACAAATATGCGACCCGATC
>JPKZ01001611.1:12908-25517 GCA_000803305.1 Toxocara canis
CGACGTCGACGTAAAAAAGTCAGAATGGCTGGAAGCACCAACGAAAACTACATTTATTACAATAAAATCAAAACTGCCTTATTGGAACAATAAAATGAAATATCGAGCGTGACATAGCAATAAATTCTTAGAAATCAGTAACGAAGCAACTTAGCATGCAATTCGCGGAATTACTTTAAAATGAATGACTTGCATAATGGCACACACGATAACACCTAAATGTATTGTGTACCACAAAGGCGAAAATTAACATGGCTGCGCGAACACTCCACCGCAACATAACACAAATCCCTCGCATTCTTGTCGCTTTTACAAAAAACCGCTGTTGAACTAGTTTCCCAGTCCGTACCAGGTACAAGAAACTGAAACCTAAAGACCTTTCCGGGTTATGCCTGTAGCGAAATCTAAAAACTTGTTCGGTCAGACGAACGCCTCACACATTCGATGTTTTTAAAAAGCGTCTTTGCGGAAGCCTCTGCCCGGTAGTCGAACACTTGCTTTATTCAAGGCGCTTTACTCGAACAACTCCTAAATTTTTGGGTCGTTTCAACAGAAAATTCCGTGGCTTATTCATCCCCGAAATAAAACTGAAATTTCGTCCACGTTGACTGGCGACCGAAGAATTTTCAATCGACTTCCCTCAAACCATACAAATAAGCGATCCAAGTTCCTCCAAAATGAAAGCTAAATGCGCAGCACCACGACCTAATCGACTGCTTCAGAAGTGAATCGCGATTTGCATAAAACAGCATAGTATATGAGCAAGTCCAACAAAAAGGAAAAGAAAACTGCAGTAAAAAGAAAGTGATATGATGTGCTAGGTTTTCCGGGTTATGCCTGTAGCGAAATCTAAAAACCTGTTCGGTCAGACGAACGCCTCACACATTCGATGTTTTAAAAAGCGTTTTTGCGGAAGCCTCTGCCCGGTAGTCGAACACTTGCTTTATTCAAGGCGCTTTACTCGAACAACTCCTAAATTTTTGGGTCGTTTCAACAGAAAATTCCGTGGCTTATTCATCCCCGAAATAAAACTGAAATTTCGTCCACGTTGACTGGCGACCGAAGAATTTTCAATCGACTTCCCTCAAACCATACAAATAAGCGATCCAAGTTCCTCCAAAATGAAAGCTAAATGCGCAGCACCACGACCTAATCGACTGCTTCAGAAGTGAATCGCGATTTGCATAAAACAGCATAGTATATGAGCAAGTCCAACAAAAAGGAAAAGAAAACTGCAGTAAAAAGAAAGTGATATGATGTGCTAGGTAGGAATGCTTATAAGAGGCAAGACCAACGTAAGGAATGCATAAGGAACGAACAGCTCGAAGCGAAGCGAATGCCGTACGAAATGATTGCGACTATAGAAGTGAATCAACAAAAACACGACAACTTCGAAGTGGGGTTGCCTCATAATACTTCCCCCCCCCTTCCCTCCCCGTCCGTGACGAATGATTCTTACCTCACCTCGCATATTACTATCTTTACCACATTCCTTTCTAACGCCCACTACACAATGTCTTGTCGACGTCAGCACGACATCGAATGAAGCCAGCAATTAATTCGTAACTCCCTCTCCCCTTCATAAAATTGACACCGAATAAGGCCAACAAGCAATCCCCAATTAAACCTTTATCACCCCTGCCTTCCGCACCCTACCCCCTCCCCCCCTCCAAACACTACCAGTAAACATTTACTGCCAAATTAACCACCAAGGTATTTAAAACTTTGAGGTTGGAAACTTCCACAAAGTCCCACTCTGTGATGTCATCCCTCCCCTCGCCAACTCCGAAAGGATGTCAGATGGAAGCTCGATGCAGCAATTTGGCAAAGCCAAATCAACGCCGTATAATGAACACGTATGGATCACTTAAAACCCGAGTGCTGGCATGAACATCATTAACTGGTAACAATGCAGTACCTAATATATTTGCATATTAATTTGGACTACAATAAAGCTTATGGAGAGGAAGCGAGAAATTGCTAAAGACAGTGATGGCGCATGACAGAGCTTGAACGACAAGGAGAGATTTTAAAAAAGGACTGCAACAAATGCCGCTCACCATATGCACATGCCTTTCAAACTCCATACGCAATTATAACGTCCTCGCACCCGTGCCGCAGCAAATCCGCAACATACAAAATGTGCGGCACGGAAAAGCGAAATCCTGGAAAGGAAGCAACGCAAGATGTTCACGTGCCTACATAGATAATGACCTATGAAATAAACGATGACATGCAGTATGAGGTGACCAGAATGGAGAGAGGGCCTGTGCACATGACGAACAGTCTGAACCGAAACGTACGAATTCAGCAATAAGGCAGTCGATTAGCGGTGATGAGTGAGAATTACATATGACGCGTGTTGCCCATATTGATGCCAGATGCCGTGGCGCCCTTGTTTGAACCCATCTGGAGACCGATTACACCCTCACCTGCACGCAACTGCTGCTCTGTCCACGCGCGCTTCTCACCCTCCGCTTCCTGCAAACATCTCCCTTAATATCGATCGACTGGATGCGCAAATCGAACTATCTAGCGATGCCACCGGGCGAAAAACTATTTGTGACTCTTGTTTTCTCCAATAATGTGTAGCATCCGCACCAAAAACGCACAGTGACATCATCACCCCCTGGGAAAACGGAATCGCGCATAATTGCGCACATTAACGAATGCGCATTAATTCACGTCCAAACAGCGCCAGTTGGTGGAATTTCGTCTACCCACTTCTTTAGGCTACTTAGCTACGAACTGGGAGTAATCCCAGAGGCAAACAAGCAGACTGATATCCAGAAGTCGACCCGTACCGTGGCCAATTCCTACAATGTTTACCTTGGAACAATCAACCTTAAGTCTTCCTGTTTGCATTTTCTCTGTGCAGAACAAATGAAATATCAGTATTTCTTATCTAGTTCGCCTCTTAGCAAAAAATATACTGTAAGGAAGGAATCTATTCCTCCCCTCCCCCCTTTCTTCTACTTCGGAGAGATGGCACACTACACCCCAGTCCACCACAACAACCGCTTTTGGTCAAAAAAGAAGTGGATTTCAAATTTGGGACAAAGGCGCCTGCAGATGAGCAGAAGGGCGAAGAGAGGGAGGCGGTTATCGCTCACATATAAACAGGTTAAGGTTGACAGAGAACGAAAAAAAAAAGAAGGGCGGAGGGAGGAGCAAAAGTGACCGTCACCGACAAAATTAGTTGTAATCTCCGTTCCCAACACCTCTCACAAATTAAATTAAGACAATGAAAATCGAAACGAATGTGATCAATTGGATAACTAGTAGTACCTTAGGGCCAAGACCTTTCTTGCCGAAAAGCTTCTCAGACTTTCTGGCAAGTGAGGCGAGACAAACAAGCACAGCGTTCGGATCCTGCGCCTCGTACAGATCAACCGTCTGGAATAATTCCGTCTTCGGTATGTATTTGCCAGCGAACTCAAGGAAGAACGAAATATTCTCCATTTGCTTGAATGCCATCGTGCTTTCATTCACCTTCTTCACTGCACCCGGCTCTAGCGCATTCGCCAAACTAAAAAAAAAAAAGAAATAACGCGGAAAATATTATGGTGCGAACTGGAACATCAAATTTTAGAAGCGACATTCTTAGACCAGCCATGTGTCCTTGGAACGGTCTCGTTTTACGCCGGAAAACCCACGACACTAATTAATGTCACTGGAGTCACTGCGTATTCTTAAGACCAAAAAAAAAGATTAAGCGCTAGGTGAATTATTTCTTAAATATGGCCATCACAATTTAAATGCGTATTTCCATTCCCGAATGCATGATGATCCCGGAAGAGTCACCACAATTCAGATGTGTGCTTTTATGTCCGAACGCAAGATTTTTGCAGTCTACCGCTGCGAACATAAACGGTAGTAACATTAATAACAAAAACTGATAAGATTATTTTTTTAAATCCCCAGCTCAAACAGTCAGGCTTGACGTTTAAACTTTGCATGAACTCATCAAATAATCCCAGTTTGCAATTTCATGATCTCTACTTTCAGTCTCATCGATCTGTGGTCCTATTTTTTCATTATGACTTTTTTCCGTTCTCGGTCGAAAGTTGAAGCCATTACTCCTACAGCTAACGTCTATTGAAGTTTTCCACCCCAGGTTTAGCGGGCGCACTGCAGATGCCGATAACGTCACAGACTTGTCTTCAGGAGAGACCTTAAAATTTTCCGTTGCTTCCAGCACTTATCCATACAAGTTCTTGTCCTTTCCAGTTCTAATTTACATGCCATTTGCGAGTTATTCCTCGAAGTATCCAAAAACTGTGCAATAGTTCCTCCCCTCAATCGAATCGCATTGGGGCGGATATGGCCCATCTATGATTCACATTTCAAATTAGAGGGCAACAAAAACGAAGGAGTACCTGCAAAGGACCCTGCCATCTTTGAGGGTGCGAACAAAATTCTCAATGTCGCCTGCCATCTCGAAATTCTCACCAGTGGTCGCCGCCACCCAACTAAGCAATTCGGTGGCTAGCTCGCTGTCGTATTTACCGTGGATTTTACGCTGTGCCTCCAACGCAAAACCCGATTTGGCCGCACGCTCCGTCATCTTCCAAAAAGCTGAGTTGCTCTTCGCACTAAAACAATGCTACTTTCAATATCCTGACACGCTTCCGAATAACACTACAACAGACTGCAACGTAAAGTCTCACATGAAAAGCATAAGCGCCTATGTACTTATAAGACGGCTATGTTTATTTCATTAAGAATTCATGAAAATGAGTATACTTTAACGACGAAGACGCAGTAGCGCCCCCATATAAAACGATAAGTTGACTTTTCAAAGAAACAAAACAAGATGAGTGAGAAGTGGTTGCCTTAAAATCTACCTTGCTAGATACAATCTCTTGCCACTCTTCGCGTAATGTACCCAGTTTATTGGCAACGCGGCCAACACAATATGCTACCTAATTTTGACGAATTATAAGGCTCATATTCGTTAACCACTCGTTCTTCCTTCCGGGCGAAACGTCCCCAGTTTTTGGGCAGATAATAACTGCCGCTATGTTTTGCTCTTAAAATTATAACAGCTGCTTCGAAGTTCATTCAATTCAAACGTAATTTCTATTCGCGAGAAAAAAAAGAACGAAACAGAAACGACATAAACTGAGCTTCATAAGATCTATTGGGATAAGAGCTACTCCTGTGGCCAAAGCGATGGTCCATCTCATGCTGATAACGTGCGTTCGCTTAGAGGCGTTTCGAAAACGCCATTTCGAAAACGGTAAGACATTCGAAAACATTCTTGAAACGCCGCCAACACTTGTCCACGGGTTACGAGCTTTGGATTGTTCAAGGAACACTTCAACAAACAGAAAATAACAACAGGACAGAGATATGGGTAAGAGAAATGAAGGTAAGACAACTTTTATGGGAATCGCTAGAAGGTAAAAATTAAAGCTCTGATGTCTGAAAATCCCCTTCATTTACAAAGCAGTGTCATCCGTGAAGGTGCGAGCACATATTATAAAAATTAGATAGGACAATAAAGGTTGATTTATAGCTGCTAAAGTTTCGTTAAACTAACAGATATCAGATATTCGCTTTGCGTACAACTGACATCATTCGGCTTTAGCTAATGTTACGGAAATGGCACGATGAATCATATTCCCCCACGTGGGCTGCTCCCATATGATCAGCATAATTAGGAATCTCTACATTTGAATGTGATCATATAACGATTCCATATGCTTCGCTTACATGTTAAGTCGAACGTTTCCATACCCACAGCCTAAATATGTTCAACTGCGATCGTAAGAAAAAGCGAGCTGCCACTTGTTATCCCAGAGATAATCGATTGGTTCGTTTAAAGTTCACAAATATCCACCAATAATCATGAAGTAATGCAGTAATGGTAAAGGTGTCGATAATATCGTAACGAAATATATCATACCTGTAATGGCGGAGAGGTGTTGTGACCACTCGGCAGACCGCCAACAAGATGGGAAGATCTGCTGCGACGTCTACAAGGCGTTGCTCAAATGCGGCGAGCTCAGGATCGCAGCAAATGAAAAAATTGCCAGTTGTGTCGATGAAGAGGACGATGAAATCGATGAATAATGATAAACCTTTGCGACCTCGATGCCCTGTTGGTGTTGAAATAACTTCATCATTACACCAGCACGATCAGTGAAAAACGGCAGATGTTCGGACGTTACGAGATGGTAGGTGATGCTCATAGAGGTCACAATTTCGCAACAGCAATTCGGCATAATGGTCATAATAGCAATGCTTGACAAGCTGTGGTCGTAGGTAACATCTCTAGCATGCACAAAACAATATTGAAAAAAAACTTATAGTCCCCCCAACACCTCGATATTATTATTTTTTTAAGGTCCCCCACCAGCTCGTTGTTTTCTTTTTCTACAATGCTCCACTAACTCATTGTTATCATTTTTTAAAAAGTAATAACCATAATTTCATGTCCCCTAGCCCTATTAGTTGTTTATCGTAACCTTTCCTGTATATCTTGCCCCTATGTATTTCTCTGATAAAAACTCTGTGCTGTAACTGTAAACTGGTTCAAAGGAAAACGCAAACCGTCAGGTTAGCGATGAGGAATGATGCAACATAATTATCTAGTTTAGGTGGATAGGCCAAAAATAGTCTTTTAAAAATCTCCGAGCCAACCAGCAAAGAAAGGACTTAATATGAAAGGATTCCATTACTAACTTATTTAGACTGATCAAGCGAAAGAAAATGAATATTCATGATTTTACTTGGATTTCAAGTTTCAAAGAATCTAGTGCAGTGCATAGAAGCTTCAAGTCTTTAAAAAATTTCCATTATTCGACGCGATATGCGATTAAGTTGTTGAAAATATCTTCCAAGCGAACCTCTGCGTATTTTGTGTTGCTTGAGTTTTGGCTTGTGAATAAATATTCGATACGGAGAGATCTTAAAAGAAAACTATAAATTCATCGAACGATTATCAAAAATTGAATTTATAATAAGACGAAAACTGAAAATAATATACGATTCGCTTAAGCGTCGACATTAGTGCTGAAAACTGCAAGGGAATGAATGAATGACTCATGTGAATTGGATGCAGCCAGAACGGAGCACTTCAGTGTGCATTAATACGATTCCACTACATGGAGTTTTGCAGAAGCAATATCGAACATTCTATATTCACATATTGCTTTTAGAAATTTAAATGAACTATTTAAAAAGAATAAATCAAATATGCCGTATAACCTTGAATAATGACTTCAGAATTTTGAACAGTTTTCATATTCGAAGCACTGATCGGCTGTACTAAATGGAGCTCCTGTACAGAAGGGACGAGGGCTTCTTAATCGGAAGTTACCAATAAGTCGAAACAGGAAACCGTTAATATCGTTTCGTATATTATAGACCCAAAAGCAAGTGAAACATATGCATACTTTTATGATTATCCAAAAATTGTTATGGCAGCTTGTGATTGTTTATGACTCCACATGAGCGAATGAAAGTGAGGCACAGAGGAGCACTTGTGTTTGTAAAACAGAGGCTCACTTAAAAATCGGCTGAAAAAATACTGATCACAATTTCTTTCGTAGTTTAACGCATCCACGTGAACGACTGTCAGCATGAATCGATCAGTGATAACACCGAATCGTTCAATTACAGAAATTTTCACCGGAGAAGAGGCTAGGAAATGAGCGACCGACCGCTTGAATGCCAGTTAGGTGTACAAATATGAATGACCTCTAGACGCATATAGACAGACAGACAGATGTACAGACAGGCATGCATGCAAAGTTCGGTGGAGTTTGAAAAATATCGCTCATAAATTTAATTTCAAGTGGCTTTCAAACAAACAGACAGACAGATACGACATTAACTTGAATGGTGAGTTTTGAAAGCTAATGATAGTGGATTAATATCACACTCACTGCTTTATGTAAGAATCTACCAGCGAATTTACGTAACTCGAAACCCAGTTACTTCCAAAGCGCGGATGCGTTGGCTGTGCTCAAGCTCGAAGTCAAGATTTGTGTTAGGAGAAGAGGACAGCTGAAGTAGTGGAAGGAGAGAAGAAAACTGAGGTGAACGTGAAGGGGAGAGGGGAGGAGGAGGGGGAAGGGGAGGGATGGAGAGGTTTTCGCTTATGGAACGGAAAAATATCCTTATACTTGTTTATATCTATACCCGGAAAACAATGTAGTACTTCAAAGACGACTTCACTTGACAACATTGGTGGAACTTCTTTCAGACCATTCCTCCATATGGACCATATTAGTTATTTCAGTTGCATTGTTTTCTTGTTCTAATAATGGAAAGAAGTGATGCGATTTTATTTCGGCGAAATGCTCCAACCATAACCATCCCATAGGACCCGTCATCCTTTCCATCTATCTTTCCTCTCATCCTCCTCCTCCCAGTCCTTTTCAGCTTATCTCCTCTTCAGCTCATCCCCCCTTCAGCTTATCAGCTGACAACTCTGGATAGGCGGTCACATACACTGATGCGATCTGTTACGTTTTGACTAGTTTATCTCTATATTTAAACGGTATTGACTGTCTCCTTTACGATCATTAATCTCTTTTAAAAAGAACTATAAAAGCCGTTGCAGGCAAATTTGAGAATGCCTCGGAGATCTGATGGCCAAATTTAAGCAATTTACAGAGGCGACCACTCTTCTTCCACAACCCTTCCCCGCTCCCCAGCTGTGTCTTTGTTATGGATATGCAGCTGAACTATGGAGAACGTCTACACCGCAAACGACTAATCTTCCGTGCAATAACGACCAGCCCGCCGAAATATGCAATTGTTTGGTTCTGGGCATATAGTCACGCAAATGGTAATTCATTGTACGTAATTGGTTTCATTTTTTCTCGAGAATTGTTATGATCGGTTGGTGCAATGCATGGAAGCGCAATTGCTAATGCGTTTATCGCACAAGTAAGTTCATTCTTCGATTATCGCAATATCTTTCCATCCTGTTCAGAATTTGAATAAAACGTTCCGCTTTTCCTGTCGAAGCATTCTCTCGTTATTAAGTTCCATTCCACCGTGTGAGGTGGCTGTTTTACGGCCGATCTTCATTTAGCGAACACCTTACAAGGTGAGCTGTAATATCGAACGGTTTCCTCTTTGTTGTTTGCGTTTTGCATTTGTTTGATGCGCAACACGCTGATTAGATATAGCATTGACGATGTCAACGATATAAGTTTTGGGACCAATTTTGCTCGCTTGAGATCTGTATGCTTATTGCTCTTCTTTGACTTATAGAGCTATTGCTGTAAAAAGCTTTTTTTTTTCATAAGGTGTGGAAGGCGCGAAAGACTTTTATGACAGCTATAGGTCTCCATTAAATTTGTGATACTTTTCGCAAACGCGCAGCTTACCATCTGTGTGAGAGGATACTTGGTGCAAGAAATTTGCATCTCCGAGTTTCGCCGCCATTTAAAACAAATGTGATTTTTTTTTTTTCAAAAGCGCAGTTCCAATTTCGGGAAATCATCCCGCCTAGTACGACATGGCGTGCGGCACATCATGACAAGGGCAACAAGTGGGAATAACAGCCAGAGGTGGTAAGCCAGCGGCATCGGTAGCCGACCAGCAGAGGCGGTAGAGAAGGACGGGGAGGGAGGGGAGGGCGGAGGTGTTGATGGGGATAGGCTGGGCATACGCTCCTCAATTTCCGCAATTAATGTGCTTTTGTACATGAACCTAAATCTTCTATCAAATATAAAACGTCTTATGCGTCATTCCAAAAAGGTGAAGGTGACGGTGCCAACTAATTAGAACGTGCATTTTCGAAAAGGCCGTCGATTACGAATTTAAGCAGAAAGATGATAAAATTCCCTCTCAAATGATCTTTTGCCTTACCTTTTACTTACTCTTTGTGTCCTCTTCAGTAAAATGCTTCACAATAATATTAATTTGTGTGTCTTAAGGCATGAATTTTAGTTGTCCATAAAGAATATTTCATTTTTTACCATCGAAATTCACATTCACAGTTGCACATAAAAGCACACAGTCGCTGCTATTTATCTGAATGTAAATTTCTCCTGAAACATGTTCCGTATATGCAGTATGATGAGTGCTTGTAATACGCGCTGAAAAACTTAATCTTTTCTAATAAACCACTATGTGATTTTAATCAGTCCCATTTTACGACTAATAATCATTGGCAAGTCGACATTTAGCTACCCGAGGCAACGCACGTCAATCATCTGTGATTTTCTAGTCCAGACAGACTTATCATTACCGATAAGAGACGTCACCGTTTTTGGGAACATCATTCTGCATCTCCCCGGGGACATATTCTAGGAAGAAATGATAATAATATAAGTGAAGGCTAATACATTCACATCATTTTTTTTCAGCGTCTTAAGAATTTTTCACGGGAAAAAATCCTACTGATTGAAGGATGAGCACAAGTATTACAAGCAATAGGCGTCACGACGGTGGAGAAAATATCGTCGTATTACAAGAGATTCCAGAGGATTTGACGCGGTTATTGATTTTTTGATTATGTCGTAGCAGTATCAAGTTGATAGTGAAATGATAACGTTTGACGACACTTTTCAAGCGACATACCTTACACTCGATGATGATTCGGTTTAAAAAAATGTGCTCCGTTCTGCTATACGAGATGTATATATGTATATATATATAGCCAGAATATTATGTTGTTTTACACTATGTGTATCTGAACACGTGTATAAAGGAAGATGACTTGCGCAAGAAAACAACGTTCGACCAACGTTACCTTCGTAGGGTCAGCGATTTAACAACAATGATACCTACATTGGAATCCATAGCGACCAGTACCAAAAAAGTCTTAAAAGCTCGAATAAATTAAATTTAACGCAAGTTGCTCAGTCATATTCTAGGTGCGCGTTAACGCTCATTCCTATAACAACAAAATTCGTTATATGTCAAGAATCGAAAGGAAATCAGTTGAAATATTTTGGCATGGCAAAGTATCCCTTTCCTCAGGCATCTTTCTTCCTTCTTTTTTCTTATTTTTTCTTCTAAAATTTCTTAAAATTTCCTTCTAAATCCCGAATTTGCTGAAAAAACAACCCATTTTATGTGATACATAACGCTGCAATACCGTATAACTCACAGGTTTACTCCTCAAAACGCCAATGTTACTCTCCTCATTTGCCCCTCTTCCTTATTCTAGATCGCATGGTTCATAAATTCCTGAAAAACTATTCCACTTTTGGTTTTGTAAAATTGATCTTAGTTTTTCTACAGCGTCATTTTATTTACTGACTGAATCGGCATGGGTATGGGTATTTGTGGTTTTCATGATGCATAGTAGGAAGTAAAGAAAGTTTCAGATTTTTGAATACACCATTCTAGTACTACTTGTTGTCTAGCGATAATTTTATGCTTTTTTTTTAAGATTCTTGCACAATTGAAGATGGACAAAATATTGAAAGAGCGTTGTGATATGGAAGGGACCGCTGGTCGGAGCCATAAAGTTAGCTACTATTATATTAACTATCGAGGCATGCTTAATGTGGTCAAATATAAAATCGACCATATGAGGTTTAGTTCTTTTTTCCGTCTAAACAAACCCATCAAATACTAATATATATGTGTATATATACGTATATATACAAATATATATACATTACATACATATACACAAGTATACATGTGCATACATATATATGCATGTATATAAATGTACATATATACACATATATATGTATTAGGCATGTATATATATATATATACATATATATATATACATAATATATGTATATGCATACGTAAACATTTATGTATATAAATATATGTATAAAGATACATATGAATATGTGTACATATATATAAAGTTTTTGCTGGTTTTGTTTTCTTCCGTTCTCGCTTTACTCTTGCTTTTGTGATGATTTCCTTTCCGTAGACATAAAGAAAGAACGACAGCCTTTATGCTCGTCTCTCTTATAATTAGTCATCATTCGAAATTCATAACTGAGTTATGAGCGATTTGGTTGTCAACCTTATCGGGTGACAAAAAGTTTCTATGCCATCGAATATTTAGGCGTAAAATGGAAATAAAAGAAAACGGAATTGTATTCAATGCGTATTACAAGTGTACGGGATGTGAATTTGTCTATGGGGCGCTCGATATGGATAAAATATTCGATGCGGCGATGGGTGAGATGAAATGCTATCGGTGCCAACATCGAGTGATACCCGACGAATCGACAATTCCGACCGAACAAACACGGTTCGTTGCGATTGTTCGCTTTACGATGTGACCGTTTTCATGTCGTGATTAATCTCTTTAACTATACTTTATGCTATACTTTCAGTTGGCAAAATTTCACTAACGTAGAGCATAATAGGGTCGATGCTAGTAGGGGAAAACAGTTGCGCAGCACTCATGCCACAAAACCGATATAATGAACTCCACGCTACGAGAATTATTGAATTTCAGGAATCTGTTGCTAAATTCACTGAAAATTTTCGCGGCTTTTTAATTTCTTGGGATCTCTTTGTTATTTGGTCCCCGCTGACCCTGAGCAATTTATTTCCATTGGTCGCTGTCTACTAAATTAAATCGCTTTCAGCAAGGCACTAGGTAAGAGTGATGTTTGCGCCGCTGCAAGTCTGCAACTGTTATGGTGGGAAAATGTC
>JPKZ01001611.1:39909-52109 GCA_000803305.1 Toxocara canis
AGGGGGGGGGGGGGGGGAGAGGGAAAAACGTGGTGAAACGAGACGAGAATTGTGGTGAGAATGAAACAGCATTACGACGTACAAATGCACAGGAAAATCATGAGTTAAAAATAAAAGGGAGCATGTTTCGTAGTCGACCCTTTAAACATAAAACTTTAAAAAATCTCTCCAAAGCATTAGAGATCATTGGAATCCTCAGAAAAATTAGAATGGTGTTGTTCATTGAACCCTTTGTTAATATCGTTCGTTGAATTTGAGGTCATGGTACCAGTCAGTCCTTGGGCGGTCATCCACCCCTTTTCAGTTGACGGGGAGGGAATTACAAATGATCGTAAGGTATTAGTGTATAGCAGTGATTGTAGAGCAGTGAATGAGTCATTTGTCGGCAGGGTTTCCGGCGAGGAGGGGAGGCACAACACCGCGAGTTCAACTCTCTGCCATGCTCTTTTATATGTATAAAAACCACGATCTTTCGAATGGAGATAAGGCTATAGCCATATAGAGATTTCGCTTCAAATGGCTAGGGGGAATGAAATTCCGCGGAGAAAATAATGAGGAGGGAGGTTGGTTAACCTGAAATGTTATTCAGTCAAACGGAAAAGCGAAGGGTTTCCATCTCCCCGTTGCATGCGCTGGTGGTTGGTTGTCGCTTGATTAGATGATATAATATTGGTGTGTCCATAAATAATTCAGATTTGCTCTGTTTTCACTACGTTTCAATTTCGATGGAACGGAGATCGTTAGCGCTGGATCAGATGGTCATCTATATGTCTATGATCGCAATTCATCATCCAATGTCCTAAGCGTGCGCTTTTAGAAAAAGTTTGCCCTCGTACCGTTTTGCGCCGATATGCGGTGATAATGCTAGAAGTTTTGGCAATGATATAAATTTCTTGATTTGTTTCTGAGTACAGTTAAAAGTAAACACTTTTGTCGGGACGACATAGCATATCTATTAAAGAGAAACGTTGATAAGAAGTCGATTTTAGAATTTTACAGAAACATAAGTAATTTGTTTCCAATTTAGTGCCGTAAAACCTTGTCTGTGAATTTCCTGTCCGTTATAAATATTTTTATAACCCGGGATAAAGCCCTGAGAGGCTATAAAGTTAGCGTTTTTTTAGAAGGGGAGATATAAGGGTGTTGAAGGAAAGGGGCAGAGGTGGTTATATTTTTATTGGCAGGATGAAGTTCTGAACATGGAATTTCGTTAGTGATTCCTTAATCTTTCTGAGGGTTGTGCATTATCGAAGGGAGGGGGCATATAAAATTTGCTTCTAACGAGCATGGGCAAAGCTTTATTTGAGGTAATGCGCTACATGATTCTGCTCATTTGAATAGCGAAGAAGCGTTCGACTTCTGGCTTATAATCAAAGTTTTACGGTATTTGTCTTATGCATAAGCGCTTCGTTACTTCGAGAGTAGATTTTTATTAAATTGCGAGATTATTCACATTACTAATAACCTAGATGCATAATTGTTCTACAAATGTAATCGTAATTAGATTTGCATTCAGATCTTTTTTTTACTGTCGTTTTGGGCTTTAATTAAAATGTAATAATTATGCAGTGACGTTCTCATCCACGAATACTCTGTTTATCTATTAGGATTCGAAACTGCTCATTTCGTAAGCATCGCCTAGCCCCTCATACGGTTGCACTGTTGTGCGCCACTGTGCATTCAGTATGTATTTTTCGGAATTCTAGATCCCCGCTCATGAAGATGACGTTAACGCGGTTTCTTTTGGCGATACATCGAGGCATCTCATTTTTAGTGCTGGTGACGATGGACTGTGCAAGGTTAGTGTTTCTTTTATTCTCGGCAGCGTTACGAGGCAACAAGGTTTTTAATGAAATCTTCTTGTGTCGCTTTTTGTTACAACCCGATGATAAGATTATCAGTAGCCTAGCACAACGTCCACGCAGCCTCCTTCCTATCTTTCGCTGCTGATCGCAGCCCAATGGCGGCAACTGGCAGCGGCGACGAGGTGTGAATCCGTTGCATAAAAGACAGCCAAGGAGTTGTAAATGAACGTGTGCATCATTAAGAATAAAATAATGGCGAGTTCATAGGAATTACGGAATGTTTTGGGTGGCAATGAGGAGTTTAAAAATCGTTCTCAAAAGGGGGGGGGGGGGGTGAGGGGAAAAACTGATTGGACGTAGTTACAAAATTGTTTTGATCTCACTGTTGCGGTAGAACGTTTGGCTTCTTGAAGCAGCGAAAAATCCATTACGGTTATTTGATTGTCGTTATGGAATGCGTACATTTTGCTTCTTTTGGCAACCAACAGCTTTGAAAATATGTTATTTAAAGTATCATGTAGTAGTTGAAATGTTGGAAACATTCATCTTGGGGCGTATCGTCCAATACGAAAGTTGATTTTATTCTTCGAATTATTTTATTTGATTCCCAAAAAGAATGTATCGTTTTAGAGATAATAATGAATGACATGAAAGATTTTGTGCGTTATCAGCTGGTAACTCTAGTCCAAAAAGTGGTCTTAGCGTTATGATGCAGCTGTGAACTGAAGGAGGGAGGGGGGAGGAGGAGGAGGAAGAGGAACGGGAATGAATGAGGTTTGCATTTGGTGCGCGCCGTGTTCATCTACGACAACACAGAGACCGATCTTTCACATATCGTCTACTTCGTTGACACCTCCGACCAGGCCACACACCGCACCATAACATTTGCCGCATGCGCACCTAATTAATTTGAGGTATGGGACCGTCGTGCACTGAGTGAGGACCATCGGCCGGTGGGTGTGTTTGCTGGTCATCGTGACGGCATTACATATGTGGATCCGAAGGGAGACAACCGCTATTTGTTAACTAACTCGAAGGATCAAAGTATTAAGATTTGGGATATCAGGCGCTTCTCTTCCACCTCTGCACAGGTTGGTTTTTTCTTTAGATTGACGAGTAGGTAAAGAGAAGCAGGGAAGGGGGTCAAAATATTTTAAAGAAGGAACTTCGAAAAGATGTTTGAACTAAAAACGCCTTTGCACTCTTCGAGGCATTAATACGTCGAGGACACATTCTTTCTTAGACGTTTTTGTGCGAGGCATACCTTTGGCAAAGTGGTGACTGAATATAACCTTAATATGCAGGGTATCGAGAATTGCTCTCAGCAGATGGTTTAGTACGCTGGAGAAACGAAACAATATGGACTTCGAGTTTATATACTTTTGTGTTCTTTTCGAACTTCAGTGAATATTGTTTCTCATGAAACCTGCAACTCCGCTTCTTGACAATGAAATTTTCGTTTGCTGAAAAGAGATGGAAAGTGTTGTCTCCATGGAAGGAGCGGGAGACGGGAGGACAAGCTCTCATTTCTAGAATAATGGTCGAATATGGGAGCGGTTGTCAAGTGGTGATTACGTTTACAAAGAAGAACGTAAGTGAATGAATGTTGAATTTGAGGATGAGACTCGTCGTGCGGTTTGTCAACAGAAATGGGACTATCGATATCAAAGGGTACCGCGCTACGCAAACTGGTCATCTCCACTCAAAGGTTTTCCTTTTTTTGATTGCTTGTTCTTTTCTTTTTATGAACGTTGTTTCTGGTATTTTTTTGTTGCAGTAAACGAATTGTGGCCCGATATAGTAGTTAGCAAGGGACTGTTATGAAATGACAAACGAGATGACGAGAGATACTTGTCAAATGCAGTGTCTGTCTCAAATGGTTCTTCCTCTGAGGAGTCCACAGTTTAGAGAATCTTGGTATTTCTAACTTGTCCACATCGTTTTTTTGGAGGAGCGTTTTGTAAAGCGAGGTAGAACATTCCAGCCTCGTTATCAACTGTTTTTGCTACCGTCCATCTTTACAGAAAGGTTGCACACATACAGTTGTGTATATGGCTTTTCGTCGTATGTGCCTACATTGAGTTGATGGAGTGCGTTGACTGGACTGAATTGGGGAGATTTTTTTGGGGATTTTCTGGGGTCAACGGGCAACCTATTACAAGTGTTGGTTGTTTAGCTCCCCGTTCCAAGCATGCAGTAATAGGAGAGGAATTTTTTTTTGCGATGCTGGAGAACATCTGTGGGGACGGTTTATTCAACGTTTCACTGTAATTTTTAATCCAGCATAGCTGAACTGGTTGTATTTATAGGCGATGGCTCGGTGTTGACGTTGCGTGGTCACTCCGTATTGCACACATTGATAAGGGCACATTTTTCACCCGCACGTACTGGCCAGCGATACGTATATACGGGTTGTGCACGCGGACAGTGCGTTGGTACAGTTTTGATTTCGTAATTCTGAGTCTAGTCTGTGCCTCTGTTGCGATCCTCAGGAACTGCTATTTCTTTGCTCTCTTGTAACCTACGTTAAAAACTGAACAGTCGTTCGAGGTATCGCTTTTCATGCATGTTTTCTTGGGAATGTATGAGGAATCAGTAGCTGCGCGAGTGTGGGAAATTAATGCAGCAAAGGTAGCGTTACACTGAGCGGTTCGGGGAAAATCGGAACTGTATGACGCACGTCATACGCATAAAGCGTCGAGATGCGGCGAACAAAATGCCTGAAAGAGACGAGAGGCAGTCGCGCATGCTTTGCTCATGCGGGCAGTATAGTTTAGTCCTTCGATTTGCTACGTTCCCAGATTTCTTTATGAACATACGGGTGAAGCATCACTGGAAACAAACTCGTGATTCATTGAAAATAATCGCACTTTTGAGTTCGAGTTATCCCTCTATGGTACTGTTCCCCAGTCTGTGAATTTACCTACCCTTCTAGCGTATTTTGGCAACCCTTACTGGGTGCGCTTGGCGTACTATTTTGTAAGCGGAAATTTCATCAATAACCTAGTAGACGCTGACAGTTTATAGTTTTACCCATTCTAAAGTTTTCTTGTCACAAATAGAGAGGTAACATGAAAGAAGTAGGGGGAAAAGATTTAAAGATTTTATTTGCTCAGCGTTCGGATAGCAAATCAGTAAAAAGCAAGATAAAAACGTAGTTGCAGTACTTTGAGTTGTTTTCGAAGGGACTGCTCACCGTACCTCTCTCTACCTCTCATTCCTCCCCCCTGCCCCCGTCATTTCCTTTAAGAATTCGTGGATTAGTAGCATTTAGGGCTTTATTCGAGACAGCGCGGTATTTTAGGGCTTGATTTGTTCTAGCTGCCTTATTGTATTGTGAAAGGCTATCATTGCTGCATGGAATGATATTGTGTTCACTGTTGCAGTATACGATATTCTAAATGGTGAAGTAGCGCATTATCTAGATGGTCATCGGAGTGTGGTTCGTGATTGTACTTGGCATCCGTTCGACAATGAGATCATTACCACCTCAGTGAGTATCTCTTTGTTTTACGCTCAAGTAAATTATGGTATCATAAAAGCAAAAGCTTACCATAATACCTCGATTAAAGCTCCCCTTTTCTAGGAAGCTTATTTCTCCTCGGTTTCCTGTTTGATTTTGATCTCAGTTTTCAACAACGCACATTGGCGCGCGGCCGCATTTTCTTTTCTTCATTGGCCTCTTTTTTTTCGTGCGTGGTTATTTCTTTTATTCTGTACTCTTTTCCTTTTTTTTTTCAAATGGAAGGAAAAGAAGAGCAGTGAGAAAGGAGGTCCAGTAACTACACCGTCATTTCATTTACTATTCGTGGATATCGAAAGCTCTATATAGAGGTTGAGTCGAGTCCGAAATTCAACAGCGTAAAACCAAAAAGGATATGTGAGGTGTTAAAATAATAAATCCATAATCCAGTAAAGTTATTGTGTTTATATAATTCATTCATGTATTTTTTTAAAAAATTCGTTTGCGTAAATTCACATAAACATAAAATTCACCTAAACTTGCTTACAGATAATCAGCGTCTTTCCATCGTCGCTGTGTGTATTAATTTTTCTCATATATTTTAGTGGGATGGCGTGACCGCAATGTGGCGTTATGATGAGCGTATGGAGAAGAATATTAACCCAGAAAGCTGGGATGAGCAGCCTGGAGATGAGGAGACCTCCGACGAAAACTATACCGTCGTACAGCCGAGGAGATATAACGTCAAGAGGAGGACCGCCAGGCGTACCAACAAGGACGTCAAAGTTGCCAGGTTACTTTTCACTGGTTATGGGTAGGAGGAAACGTAGTTCTCCTATAATGAATGCTTTCATAATTTCGACCCATGGTTTTCTTGTCCGCAATGGTGGAGAGATGTGCGACTCCTTGTTTTAATTTTTTTCTTTTTTTACCGCATTTGCAATTGCTGTGCGAAGAGGAGTGAAAATAACGTCTCGAATCGGCTTTCCCTTATCAAGATGGACAACCTTTGTAGTGTTAGATGGGGCATGGGGGCCAAGAGTTCCATCTAGAAACCTATGGAATTGTCCATTCCCATCATTTTCGCTGTCCGGCGGCACAATCGATTTCCATCGTCTTTTCCGCCATATTTCCGCTCACCTTTATTTTGTCCAACAAGTGTCCTTTTATGTCTAACATGTAATCTGGGGGAACTAGTTAAGAATTTTTAGATTGAATGACTAAAGCCTTCAGTAAAATCTGGCTAACTAGTAAGAGGGCTGCTTGCGCTCGAACAGTTGTAAGTTCAAATTCATCGCGAGATTGACCAGGCCTTTTTTCATCGCTTCTTAGTTCAGATGCTTCAACGAAGATTCGTAACAGGATCAGAAGCTCATTCGCAGGCAGTGAGGAAGTCTGAGGTAGTGCGCCTAAAAGCACTCATCTTCAAGGGCTTTGGCTGCTGGAATGCGTCTGAATTGAAGTGATTTTGAGAGGAAAAAATAAGAGGGGGAGGGAGGGAAAAGTTCCAATCCTTACAAAAACTTTTCTGTGATGAGTACTTTTGGTTAGCGCGTCCCTTCTCGTCCTCATCACTCTTTCTCTGTTTTCATCATTGCCCATCGAATATGGGTGCACGACGCACTATTGCCGCTTCCAGTTTGCGGGTTCTGTCGTGTCCACTCTTATGCTGCGTCCGTTCTGTAATCTCTTTTTCTCTTTCCTCCGTTTTTTTAAATTTCATTTCTTCTCTTCCTCTTTTGCCCTCACAATTTTCGTAATTTATTTTTTTTTAAACCAGATTGCGGAATTCGCTCAAAATCGAGCCACGATTTGCGTAAACCAGTCCCCATCTCCTATTTAAGGAGATAAGAATGTGATCAGCTGATTTTTGCTATCTGTGCCACTGGCAGTTGACTACGTCCTGATACACTTTTTGTTCATTTTCTATTTCCTAGTTATTGTTAATATGCATGCAAACGATTTTTCTTTGGTACTCTTCAAGATAAACGATCTCAATCGAGTGATTGGTTGGCAAACTCTCTGTTTTTGTACCATTATAACGAGAAAAAAAAACGACTTTTTTTTTCGATATGCACTGCTCTATCGGCTAGAAATAGAGCTACAATGTTAAAGCACGGTCATCTTGTGTGGTATTTTGTTTTCTCTAATCGCATTTGATGTTTGCTTATTTGCTAATGACACTAAAAGATTGCCTCATCGAAATGAATTTGGCCATATTGGTTTCAGGAGACAGTGGGCGAACGCCGTGGAATAATAAAGGAAAGTTTGATTTGTAAGCGTGAGTAAGTTTATATTCGATAAATTGTAATGGTTTTTGAATAATATGCATGAAAATCTGCTCTGAAATCATTTTTTCCCGTCTTTTTCACGAAATTCTGATATTTCTTTTTTGCTTGATGTTCATACAGATAGATGAAAGTTGTTCACCTTTAACAGAGCAGCCTTGTTTAATTTTTTTTTTTTTTGCGTTGAGTTGTTGAAATTCTCATAACGAAATGTGTCGAATTATTGAGTCTTTTTGAGGAGGGAGGGGAATGGTGGGCGTAACAGCGAGGGAGTGCGTTGTTTTTATCATTTATTTAACGAAAATATTATTTTGCAGTCCTAAGATTATGCTAGCATGGTAAATTTTCATGATGTTTTGTTCCAACTTCTTGTTGGATATAATGTATTTTTTCTAGTTTTTTTATCACAGATTTTTGCATTCTTGTCATGAAATAAGGAAACAAAAAATCGATAGTGGAATTATGCTTTGAGAAGAAAAAAACTTTTTGTGATGCGTAACAGTGGAAGGCTCGCCGATGGACGTTGCTAAATGCTAGGCAAATTGCTAGCGCAGTAACTGGGGGGACGAAGATCTATTCATTAAGCGGGTTCGAATATTTTTGCGGACAATAGCTTCATCTCCCATTAATTTAATGAATTTGTGATGAGCCCGAAGTCGATTTTTTTTTCTCGGTAAATATTAAATAACCATGAGGCATCTTCGGAAACATACCCCCCAGTGCGGTGCGACTCAAATTTATTATTATTATTTGTAGTCCTAAGATCTTTTAAATACGCTGAAATGTCGTATTCAATTTCAGTTTTTCGCCTTTATTTTATTGTCGCTTAACTGGTAGCCAATGCAATCACAAATATCGAGAACGTAGAGGTGGTGTTGTTATATCTATCATCAAGCGCTGGCTAACAGAATTCGAGCGACATTTTTAGAGAAACATATTCCCCGTTTGTTAGGTAAGGTGAACTGTAGTCGTTATATGGCTTGTTTCGAGAATGATTATGCCGATAGATTTGCATTCAGCGGCGACATACGAGGATTAGTCATCTGTATACCTCTTTTCAATATTCATCAGCTTCAAACTTGGTTGCTTTTATTTTTCACAACGCATCACGTCATTTCTTGAAATATCTTAATGAGAGCAACTATTACTGCATACGAATACACCAATTAGCATTCCTCGAAGAAAAGCATAATTGCAATATCCGCCTCCCACTCTGTTTTATATCATGGAATTAATTAATTTGACGTTAGAAAGAGAAAGCTTGAAGGGTACAAGAGCATGAACTTTCCGTCTGATAGTGTTGTGTTGTGAAGTGCACAAAAACGCCTTGATAGCATACCATTCACAGTCATTCATTGCGTGTGTTATAACAGCACTTAATGGTATCACCATTGTAAATAAACTGATATTGCTTTTGTTTGTGCAAGATTGTTGATCACTTATACTAACCAGCTTAAATCAACATATGCTAATGCAATAATGACTCATTTATGTTGTTCTAGGTTAGTGAAAACTGAACGAATGAAAGAGCTAATTAGTGGCGCTAAAAGAAGCTGATGGAAATTTTTGGAGGCTTACAAAGTAACCAGACCAGATCACTTTCGATCATTTCGGGAACATTTCGAAGTCCCAGTTAATATTTATGTATCATCCATCCATCATCTTTTTTGGTGGTAGGGATGGGGAATCTTGTTAGGAAGATCCATTTATGGGTAACCTCGTCAGGACTTCTGGAGAGAAATGTACCGGCGTTCAGCGTAAACATAAATGCTTCATAACAGGGATATCAAGGTTGTGTAATGCTAACATCACATCACAGAATGGAGGGAAGCAGGAAAATGAATCCGCAGTTGAGATTTTTCTTTTCTTCGACGAGAAGGGAGCCAACCATGTGATCGCTGTTCCCTAACAAAACAAAATTCCAATAATATCTCGACTGTAGCAACATGTGCTCGGCTACCGTTCACATAAGTTTTATCACTGCTTCGGATCTAATTCGATATTGGTGAATCGCACTTCGATCAAAACCTGTAGGAGCTTTTAAAAGGTCGCATCGTGCTGCGTGATGGACCATAAGGTGGAATTCATCACTTCAGGGAATTTTGAGTGTATTTTTAAATCTGTAAACTTTTTATAACTGTTTCGACACTGGATAAATTATCACTTAATTGAGGGTTGCTCGTGATATCATATGTCAAATATTCAAAATTTGCATTTGATGTCTGCCATGCCAGACAGCACACCAAAATAATGGTTGGCGTGGCAGATAGCAATTCGATGATGACAGTGAAGCAGTCAAGAAAATCTGGTGAGTTTTTATCAAAATATGTAGGTCACGCAGAGCCTTGCAAGTCATTGGGTTTAGTGAAGATATGTTTTGGAGATCATCGGTCCATTAGACCGTGTCGTAAAATTTTTGAAAAAATTGTAAAATGAGGAATTTGAAACAATTTTCTTCTCGTGGTGTAATTTTTTTTTGGATATTAATTTTTCAGAATTTGCGGAAGCGCTTAAAAACTGTATGATAAAGTAAATAAGTGAATATTATGTTCGGGAAACATATGTTAACTTCACAGTGAATCGCAAAACGAAGTAGTTTATCTTGACATGTAACTTCGGAAGCAAACATGAATGGAAAGCGTGCTTGGGAGGGTTGGCGTTTGAGCAAGGCTATCATCATTTGAGAGGGTGCAAAGGAGCAGTGGACCATAATTTCTGATCTAGCTTAGGCTAATAACTGTACTATGGAATAAAGAGTATGTCATGTCAAAGGATTTATCCGGCTGTGCCATTGTGCCATATACAGGAAAAGTATAATAGCATTGCCACTAGACGTAAGTACCATGGCTTCATTGTTGCATTTAAAAATAATAACTTGCCGAGTTCGCTGAAGTTTTCGGAAATGGACGCATGACTCACCGTCATTCATAGATCACAAGCGGATGATGGGTCTTCACTGTTGACTGGTTGAAACGAACAAAAATTTTACAACGCAGCATCGGGAAAGATTCTTGACGGTGATATTGGGTAGAGGCGCAAATGTTGGAGGCGTTGATGGAGCGTCGAGTTCGTATGACGATGGTTATATCTCGCTACAAATCTTCATAAGCTAGCTAGCTGTCTCTCGCCGCTAGCTTGTTTGAGTGTTGCTTGAACGGCAATACATCATCGCATTCGCGGTCAGCGTACGTATCCGGTATGCTGCCGAATCGGCAACGTTCATGAAAGTTCTCTGTGTGTTTAGACGATATAGGCTACTTTCGAGCATGAAGTTAATGAAGAAAATTACCAATGAACTGCCATCGTTTAGTCAATCCATTCCGCTGTTTACGGCCAAGTTTAAATTGCCACTAGCAACTGATAAGTAATGTCGTTTTTGAAGGAAGTAAAAAAACAGCTGTAGATCCAACTTGATTAAAGAGGCGGAAAACCGCTTCTGTGCGATTTTCATAAGAATGGAAACCGGCCTTAATTTGGTTCGAGTTTGCATACGTGATCGGTTGCTATGTGTCCGAGTAGGGATTTCCATGAACAGCTTAATGTTTACGAGTAGCTCAGCAGTCATGCAAAATGATAGCGATAAGACCATTACTCAACTTTGGCGTTCTCTCTTGCCATCCTTACTAATTGAGTGTACGATACGCTCGAATTGTGTTCATTTGGTAAGGCGATACGATTATATGTCTCAGTGGAGAGGAATAAGGAAACGGATGCGTCTACAAGATTCTACTCTTATGAAGATATTTCAATTGTCGATTCATCAAAGATGTATCCCATTCGGTGAAAATGTTGGATGAGCGTCAAATATGCAAGATTCCTTCATTATCGACTTTTCCCCAAGCAGTTCCCTTTTGATTCATGAAGCCGATTTGGTCACCTATCCCTTAAATACGTCAGTGGAACGAAGACTACACAAGCAGTTTTTGAGGCTAAGCTCTGCTCACTGAACGCTTCGTTCAAAAACCTTACCCCATACTGATTTGCGTTTAGAACTTCTGCGTACTGCGTTTATTGCGGGTATGAAGACAATTGGGATTATGTTCGCTTTAACATAGCCAAATGAATACTGTTAGGCTAAAACGCCTGAGACTTCGAGTGCAACGTAAAATAGGCGATATTAAAGCATCACTTGTGTAACTAATCGACGGTTTTGACAAAGTTCACTGATTTAGCGCTGTGTCATTTGAATGATTTGGCACTGTAACGTTTGATTAATTTAGCGCTGCAACGTTTGGCTGTTTTAGCGCTGCAATGTTTGACGAGTGTAGTGCTATAGCCTTTGGTTGATTTAGCGCTGTAATGTTTTAGAGATATGAGCGATTTTTAATGGCAGCACAAGTGTTGGGTGTGACCGAAAGGTCGTTCAGTCCTTTCGTCTCTGTTTGTTTGATAAAAAAATATTTTGGTGTGGTTTTTTACAAATTATTCGTTAGGGGGTAATGTAAAATGTGTAGGACGTACCCGTTTATACATATGATCTAAATGGCAAGGGGAGAGTAGTATTAATAAAAGTTTTAAGCATTTTTTTCTGACATTAATTCAGCAACTGCGTTCGCGAAACTTGGCTCCGGTTGTCCGGCTAGTTTCTCTTCACTGGAGAGGGTAGGGAATTGGGGGGGGGGGGGGAGGATTTTTTTTTTTGGG
>JPKZ01001611.1:52876-69384 GCA_000803305.1 Toxocara canis
CCTCCCGTCTCACCCATTTCCCTGCCCGCATTTCCCATTTTTTTCTTCCATCGCTTTCTCCGCTGTATTGCGTCTTTGCTGTTTGGCATTGTGAGTAGGAAAAATGTTGGATTATAAAGTTAGATCATTTATGGTCATTTTAAAGAATAAGACCTCCCTTAGCAGTTTCTTGGGTTTTGATAGCTAGGGGAACCAGTCAAAATTATTCCGTACGAAATTATGACCGTGTTATGACCGTCCACAAATGATAGCATGATGCCTTGAACGCTGATGTTTCGCTCGCTTGAGGCTTAATTTATTGCATATGTAATGAAGCACCCAAGTTTGAAGTTTCACCTACAGAGTGGGTTACTGTGGCGAAAAAGTTGGCGAGCGATTACCTGATGCATAAGACCATCGCAGAGCGCTTTAGCCATGGCGGTGAAAACGTTTGAGACATTTATCATCTCAGTGCCCTCAAAACGCTAGTTGCCATCACAACCATAGTAGCGTTGTGATCGTGGATTGAGTCCATATGTATCGTACAGAGAAATGTGGAGAGGGCTTACATAAGCGTATATGTTTGGAGGAGAAGGGGGGTGGGGGAGGGAGAGAGAGAGAGAAATATTGGGGTTCACTTGATCGAATTTAGGAGCGTTTATCTTCCTAATAATGTTCGTTGTACTTATTTGGTTTGAGTTCTGATCCTTAGACAACAAACAGTTCTTCGCATACATAAGACCTGCTTATCTGTTGTTTTGAAAAATCTTTACCATGATTCAGTTCTGAGATTATAAAAAGTAACAACAAGTACAACTGTGAAACGTTCTGTTTTGTGCGAATTCTAATAGATACAGTGCCAAAAAAAAAAAACAGTCGCGGCCGTCGCGACATCTCGCCGATCTTTCTGCCACCATAATGCAATTTCCCACGCGCGTGTTCGCCTGAACTGATGGAACCATATGATCTCGAATGTCACCATTAATGTTCCCATTTATAATTCGGCAAACAGATGAATGCAGAAAGCTTTAAAAAAGGATCTTTACTCATCAGTCAAAGTCCGAGCCAGTCTAAGCTACGCTGTTTCGTCACCGTAGAATAATTTCTCTTCCAATTTAAGTGAGCACCATTCGCGCGCTTTCCTTATCATCGATAAGTTGCTTTCAAATCGGAGTACAGATAAATATTAGGATATGGACTATAATATAGCTAGCAATTATCGTAACTGTTGTTTCAGTGATTTTAAAATTGAAACCACCAAAGAGACAGACCCACTCGCCATAATGCGCTTTACGAGCCGCAGATTTGCGAATGCACATGAAAAGCAAACAAGATTGAATAAAGNCCTGAACAACATGGAAGTGTTTTGGGTTCACTGTATGGCATCGCTGCTTATATCATCGGTTTTTTTTTCGCATTATAGGACATATTGAATGCTGTTTGTACATTGTGTATTGGCTGCGGTGAACAGATTTTAAACTGTCAATATTATGAGATTATGTCTCATATTCCCTTGCAGATAGCTTACTATGGTTCTCGCAGAAGATCCTATACCAGTATTTCGGCGTCAGTCTTCGTATTCATCTAAATCTTGATCTTGGCCTACTACTACAAAGCTTTTATGGTTTCGAAATTGTGGCCGATAAATCCCACCGTTTGTAAACGTCACACATATTGAGTGTTCATGACTGAATGAAATTATAATAGTGATGCTTGTAGTTTTTGCAGTTCATTATCGAGCATAACATCTACTCAGGAGCATAACTTGCGAACAGTTGACCACTAATATTGATTTCGTATCGGCGATTGGCTATGGAGATCGATGGCCTTCTATGGAAAACTTTCCTTCTTTACGCCGGTCAGTTGCTTTTGATATGAAGTTGTAGTAAATGCTGCATTGTCTACAAAGTTGCTGTCAATTCAATGTGTCTCTAGACGACGAATTTACACGCAACGAGCAGTTTTGTTCGAGATGAGCATTATTGGCACAGCATGATGTTGCTTCTAAAAAATATGTGAATTTATTCGATGAAGTAACAAAATTGTAGTCGACAAACTGCTATAATGCATAAGTAGTATAGAGAGGCTGCAAGGCTTAAGGTGAAGTCATATGAGCATTACAGTGAAGACTGCGCTTAAGCTTAGGTTAGGTACTGGAAGTGCAGTTATTACTTTTTTGTAGTACTCATTTAAGTGGTTAAAAAATTGTAAAGCGCCATTATTAGGATTCGTTTTAATGACCATTCGCTGACGGCTGATACGAAGCGCAAGATATAAGATTCCTAGGGTATTTTCTTGTATAGTTTGGGCAACTATCTATCTGGGATGTTTTATCCTAGTGGTTATCTGATTGCCCGAAATATATACCTTATGAGGACCGTCCTTCTGTTCATCTATACAGAGAATGTGCTGAAGATCTTGCCGTTCGAACGGCATCCTTAGCGACTGGTAACGGAGGCGAAAACATGGTCTCATCCTATGGTGAGCAGGTTTTTCTAGGAAGAACGCCGTGAACAGTGGAAAGAGGGATGGAAGGTGGGGGAATGTAGAAACAGCAAGAAAGGAGTGGTTGGCAAATACGACATAGATGTAGGCACTTAAAATATACAGAAATGAAGCCAAAGGAAGGAAGGGAGTAGACTATCAGTAGAAGACTGATTAGTGGCGATCGGCAGCGTGAAACAGTTCGGGCGTTGTTGGAAGGATTCTACCGTAAAAGTGGTGATGGAGACTGCACCTCCTTGTCGTTTTGCCTTCATCTTGACTCTCGCTTGCTACGTGTTATTGCGCTGTTGTTGCATGAGTGGTTAAGTTGATTTATGTAATAAGTTATATATTCGAAATTTATAAGTTATGAAAATGAGTAGAAAAGAGAGAGGGGTGATGAGGTGAGTGAAAAAGAAAGGAGAGAAAAATTACGAAAGAAAAAAGAGAGAGGGAGTCAAAAAGATATGCATGTTGCATTTGGGCCTCAGTGTTGTGTATCCAAAAATGACGAGAACAACTAACGTAAAGGCGGCTGTTAGCTAATCGTTAGCCAAATTAGGAAGTATAAGATGAGATGATCATGTATAAAGATGGTGATCTGAAAAAGGGCACCGTTGCGGATCGGAAGTCGATGCGATTCGCGATGTACTTGCCCATATGATTCTCCAAGTCTCGATTACCTCAGGATCATATCTGCTGTTGATCAGAAATGTTGTCTACACACCCGTTCACCTCGCGTTATACTTGCTAATATAACCGCTGATGACACGATAGTTGCGGTTTCTCAGCAGTCATTCTCTGTTTATGTGGGATCGGTTGTGTGCGCCAGGCGATGATTTCTAAAGACAGCTGCGGAATAATACCTAGCAAATGGTGAATAAGACGGAAGCAGAAGGTCAGTGAGGGCGCACTGCAACGTCAGTCATCGCTTTCGGAACACCTTCAAAACCTTCCTATATTGGTCCGTGCTTCGCAGTGATCACTATATGGTTCTCGCTCATGGTCACGCTGCCCATCCAGTCTCTCCTCGTTCCATACTCATCGTATTGCCATTACATTTTCGGTACCTCTATACATACCTCATTCGTTGCGGTCGCTGTTCGTTATCTCTGCCATAATCGTAGCTGTTGTGTAATTCCAGTTGTAATTTCATTAGCTTACCGTATGATGTCGAGGAAAGTCCCAACCCCATCCCCCCAGGCGTGGTCCGCAAATGCCCCCTCCCACCCCTCTCCATTCATCAAAAAATACCAGGAGAACAAAGAACTTCAATACTTAAAAACCTTACTCGGCAAAGGTTAAAAGACGCAGTCTTCCATGTTCTGGCGGTATAGATTCTTCCTCGAAGAAACCCACTCCCCTCGAAACACTGTCAGTTTATAGTAATTATTATGCCATTTAGATTGGCCATTCACTCAACTCTCAGATGTTTTTTTCGGCATTCGCCAAAATGTCGTTGTTGAATGCATTTTTTCCATCGTTCTTGCACTGATGCGTCAATTTTATTTATGGAGAAATATTGTCGACTGTGAACTTTTAAGCATTTATAGTGGCTTTTGATACTATCTATATTTGTTTCTCACATTGTGATACAAGAGAATCTTGTCCATAAACTAATTTATTTTCGTAAAAATTGATCCTTTTAGTGACCATTTTGCTAGAGCGGAATCTAGCTTGTATGGTCAGTTGAAGTTAATCTTTTTCCTTTTTAGGAGTGGTACTGATCACGGTAGAATCGATTCCATTTGTTAAAAATACTACGAGCGATGTAAACGAATTGGAAGGTTTGTACATTTTATGATGGTTTCTGTTTAGGGAGATATAAGGTAAGCATACGATATGATCCTGGTGATGATGGGTTTTCCTATTGTAGTGTAAATCGCTTGTTCATATGGCATTTAATCATCTTTGAATCGGATTTGAACTATACTTGGGCGCAATACCTTCAATTTTTTACCACAAAAATGCAGTTGGAGAGCGTATATTGTCGTCTTTGATGGAAATATTGAAGTTTTAGTGCATTTCAGTGGATCTTTCGACAAGAAACGAAGTAAAACTTGGGAGGAATCGAAAAAAAACATTACAAAGATAGTGCGTAAAAATGGATGAAATTTAAATTTACATGCGTAGTGACCATTTGCGAATAAGAAGTCTGATGAGGGACAATTTCCGTTTGTACTGTCATCAATTATTTTATTGCATTCTCAGCCGAGCACCGTGTCTGTATTTGAGTTTATTTGCGTATCGCACAATAGTATGTCAACTTATGGGGCATCTATTAGGCGAAGGGATGATGCGCGTGTTTATCTTATGCTTTTACTGCATGGCATGCGTGAGCTATCCTCCTCATCAACTTTTGAACACAGAATTAGGGCTTTCCTACACTCATTTCCCCTCTTCACCTCTCAGAGGCACCGTTTTCGAGGTTGCGCCGGGTAGGGCGTTTTTTAGCAGAAAAGCGAGTGTTGTAATGAGAAATATGGGTATGACGACTAAAGGGGCTCAAATTTTAGAGGGTGTAAGTCTCCCTTCATCTCTTCCAGCTGAGGCCGTGACCTTTCTTTCTCATATTGGCGAAGAAGCGCGACGACAGCCTTTCTCACCGTCCTCCACAGTTCACCTTTCCTCTTTTCTGCCTTCCGTCATTCTCACGTTACCAATTTTATTTGTCGGTCAGACTGTAGCTTGCTTTGTTTGCAACAGAGCGCGGGTCCACGAAGCGATCGGCAGTGAGCACGACCACTGCTGCAACGACGTTGTTGATGACGACAAAAACCGAATCCACTCCATCTGATCATGGTATTTTTTTGTGACTTTTTCTTCTTTCACCAGAAGAGGAGGTTGAGAGATGATAAGGGGGCAGTTTCAGTTTCTTTGAGCTTGCATTTTTGCAAGCCGTTAATTTTGCTATTGTCATAACCTGATTGGTACTTGATTCGGCCATTTGTGCATTTCTTTGGATTTGAAAATTTTTCTGCTTATGCCATAGCGTTAGGGGCGTTCTTCGAAAAATTTCAACGCAGTGTGAGCGCAAAAATATCGAAGGGTGGAGGGGGTTGAAAAGACATTAAAAAATTTGGTGAGAAATTTTCTCAGAGACATTTTAGTTTTGGATCATTTTTGGAAGGTTGTACCGAACAGCAGTCAGTGGATTTTTTTCCACGCTTTCTATTGTATAATTACTTCTAGTAAGGCAGCAGGAAAGTGACCGTAAATCTTTAGTAATGAAGACAAGGTATCCGGACCTTATTGCGACTTGCAGTGCTTGTTTCCTCTGCAACGTCATTATTTGTAGAGCTTTGTATCGGTCGTCAAAGCGGTTTATACGCCAAAGGTTGCTCGGGTGACGTTCTTTGGTGTACAGATGGTGCTGCTACGCATCTGTCATGCCCTCCCGGTTATCTTTATGAACAAGAATCGCGCAGATGTGTTCCGCGGGTAGCTTTTTCTATATGTGATATAGTTTCCATTGAAATTCTCTTTGTCGTTATTGCTGTTGTGTAGAAAGTAAATTCTTTCCCTTTTTTTTATTGAAAACCCGTCTATTTAATCAGTTAGTGGCGAGAGCAGAAAACAGTTTTACGACAAGTTTATGCCGGCTGGTCATCGAAATCGAAAAGAGTTCTGAGTGGAAGCAAAAAAAAAGTACCTCTAATTTTGTGTTTGAAATGATTTTGCTAAAAATTTTTCTTTAAAGTTTCGCCATTTTAGGCTCCAAAGTTCACGTGAACTCAATTAGCGATGTGCGCCATAACGTCCGCTACATCGGACCGCCACTGTAGCCTTTCAGTTCTCATCTGTGACCGTGCGAGAGTCGTTCCGAAAACTCATCAAAATACATTTACCCATGGGGTACGAACATATGATCACCTTGTAGAATGGTAGAATTGTGGCTGATGTAAGTGGTACTATATGAGAAATTCGCAGTGCGAGCGCAGGTTATATTAGTGGTGGTAATCAATTGGCCAAAAACCTGTTTCCTGATGGGGTCGAGGTTTTGATTTTTTAATTGGCTGGATTAGTCCAGTGGCGAATCGATATCTTTTGAGATGCGTCTAATTCCGGACTAATACAGTTCGGTTACAGTCATTGGATTACTGTAACTCCCGGCGCTTCAATTGTAATGGCTAGGTTATGATAGCGCCGAGCGCTGTTGCCGTGACCAGGCTGCGGCCAATCATTATGCTGTCTTACGGTAGCGGCATTGATGAAGTGCTTGATATTTGCGGCTGGCTCTTATCTGCGTCAACTTAGAGGAGGATAATTTAGATATTTTCTCCCTGCTGTGAAGTTTCTTTGCTTCGGCGTTAGGGTGTTAAAAATATGTGGTCGTTATGATAGCAGGGAAAATGTTGTGTCAAAAAGTAAAATGTGTCAATTGTAAGCAGAATGGGAAGGCTATCGATGTTGTCGGAAATGTGGGTATTACACTTTTTATACTAGTCACAGTAAGCTGTAGGGTAAAAAGAACACTGGTGTATTGCCATTTTTAAATATTTTGCGTGGAAAATTTGCTATTTCAAGCTTTGTCGGTCACTTTGATTGCTTTTTAAAGGAGTCGATGGCCGAGTGCCCACCGGATTTAGTACCGTTAGCGATCGCACAATTAGTGACCACCTCAAAGACACCCACACAAACGATAACGTCCGGAAAGACAACAGAGGTAAATAAGCAAGCGACTGTCCGACCAATCGAAGTTACACCGCCTCAAAAACTCAGTAAGCTTTGCAGTATTAATACATACTTGTTTGTGGTTGCAGATCAAGACTTTGACTTCTTTTTCGCACTGTTCTCTAAACTGTAATTTGCAATCAATTTTGATCTGAAGGGAATGGGAGCTTTTATTTTTCAATATTTTTCGAAAATGGTTTTTGTAATGTAGAAATTTTTTCGAAATTGTCAATTCTTGTAATTTCTGGTTTTATAATGTTAGCGTTTTCTTTTGAGACTTGATCAGTTCTGCTCATGATAATTTCAGAAGAGAATTTTTCGAATGGTTTCCTCATTCGAGCGGTTCAGCTGTGTATCATTTGATTTGTATTATGTAATTGAATTCATGGTAATTAATTGCCCAAATTAAGTTGCCTGCTTTGTAAATTGCATGTATAATTTTCTGAGAAAAGTCTACATTGGACTTCATGCTTTCATTTATCACTTGTTTAGATTTTCCTTGTGCGTCACTGTCTGATGGTGTACATTCGAAGGGTTGCTCGAAGTTCTTCGTCGTGTGTATTGAACACGAAATGATCGTAAAACAATGCCCAGAAGCACTCTTTTATGATTCTGTTTCGGATTCATGCCTTCCGAAGGTTCTTTTAATAATTTCGCGCACTAGTTTTCTTATTGTTGCATCGTTTACCCGACTAAAACCCTTTTTGATGTAGCCGTTTCTCTCGAATGTTCTTACGCTTTTCAACCTCTCGAAAACATAGCCTCCCTTTTTGCACATAGCCCAGCTTCTGGAAAATATGGGAAAGCTGCCGTTCAGCAGCGGATGAACATACTTCATCTTCCGGCATTTCATTTTCCTCGATTACCCTATCCATTCAGAATGCTGCGAGCGATGCAGTCTGGCGACTTTGTTATATAGAATACAATATGCATGTGCACATCCCGTACTGTTGAGTTTATTTCAAAATATCCGTGGCATTTGTTAGCCAACTGTTGACGGAAATAATCTTATCTCGAAATCGAAACTAATTAAGGCACCAGTCCTAAGATTTTTGGATGTTGATTCAGAATGTTGAAAATTGCCACTGTGGCCTTATGCTTAGTAAAAATTTATAAGTTATGGTGGGTGTGTTGACGAAATTGTATATTGTTTAATTTTATTTCGCTGAATGTTTAGGTGATTGTATCGGTAGCTTTGTTTGGTGTTTGCTAAACGTTTTATGTTTTAGTTGATGATTTCTTAGTTGATATTTACTTCATTATTGGTCAGTGTGGGTTCGTTCCCGCCTGTGATAATTATTTTGGAAGGAATCCTGGATTTTGGTAAGAATTTAGGAAGCCAAATTCTACTTTACTAAAGCATATTAGGCAATGAGCGTATATCGCTTACGACATGTAATGATTTCTAGTGATCGTGCACTAACATGGCAGTGTTCAACGCGGCGTACCATATACGCTTGGCTTCAGATCCAGTCTGTCTGGCCTACTCTAGCATATACATCATACGAGCGAAAGGCCACTTAGTCTGAAGGGATGAGCGATGGGGGGCAGGCAGGACCGGATTTGAAAATGACGCGGCGTACCGTATACGCTTGGCTTCAGATCCAGTCTGTCTGGCCTACTCTAGCATATACATCATACGAGCGAAAGGCCACTTAGTCTGAAGGGATGAGCGATGGGGGGCAGGCAGGACCGGATTTGAAAATGGAAAAGAATTTCGCGAACCTTCATTCAAAGGAGGCCGATCAAGAGACGTTTTGAGTGACAGCTGAATTCGAGATTATGTTTAGGTCTGGTTTTCAACGCACCCATACAAAGTATTCAATTAAGTTGCGATTTTTCATGCTTATTGTTGTGCGTATAATTTAGGAATCAGTCCAGTTATGCGCAAATGAAGAAACAAACGAAATCACTGGATCGGTCGAAGCAATTGCAACGAGCAGTACGGATGGCAGTGGTGTGCCGCGTGGGCCGGCGCCAATATCAGGTTTTTGTGTTGAATAATTCACCTTAAAATAACCCTCTGATTTCCCATTTCTGGTTGCTTAGAGCGGGAAGAAGAAAAAATTCTATCGGCGAAAATCGGCATATTTATGTAACTGTCTGATTGTGTATCGGTTATATCTCAACGAAAGTGTGGGAACTTTTGCAGTTTTTGATTCGGCGTGGAGTAAGTATTTATTCCAAGTGAAACATTATTTTGAAGCGATCCCTAGCTGCAATTTCTGCCACTTTCACCCTCATACGAAATTTACAGGAAGAGAATAATCGGCACATTATCAAGCGTCACGGCTTTATTCCGCTAGCAAATGAATTTTAGTTGTTTATGGAGGGATTCGCATTTTACACTGCCCAACTTCTTGAAGTAAATTGCACCGAACGATAATAAACCGCTGGTAGTCGTTAGTATGACGATAATTTTGATATTGTGCGTTAAAAACTGTAGTCTTATGTATACGGAACAGATATTCGTCGTCGTTAATGCAGAAGACTGTGCGACATAGCGATGCAATGTTGCTTTAGTAGAAGTATACGTATCATATTGATTTATAGGAAACAGTTATGGTTGTTGAAGGGGTGCTGAATGCTTGCTGCTATCGTCGACTTTGATGTAGATCCTCAATCGCAGAAATCTTTCAAGTATCCTACTGATTGTTTTCTCCATTCATGGATGTGACAGAAGTTTTTCCAGATCCTTTAATGATCTCATGTATAGATGACTCTTCAAGCCATTTAAATGGAGAAGTGCAATGGGTCGCGCAACGGCATTGCGAGGGCCCTGCACAGTCGAGCCGGTCTGGGACCAAAAAGATGCGAGGGGGGAGGGGGGGGAGGACTGAGAGAAGGTTTGATGGTAGCCGTTGATGATCACCAAAACTCCTAAAAGCTGCTTCAACCACGGAAATCAGCTGCCTGAATTCGTTGCATTCGACTGTTGTAATCGGCTACGAACACCTGTTTAGCCGCCACCTAGTCTCAGGGAGATCGCCATGATTTTCTGCAGTCGCATGTTTACGGCAGGAGCCGATGAACTTGTGGAGCAGATGCTTCATCTGAACTTTCTGGAAGCTCCTTTGCTCTCTTCCTTCGTTTCGCACCACAAATTTTCACTCTCCTTGGCGAAGATTTCGATTCGCTGTACCAGCCGCATCAAATAATTTGGATGCTTCGCTGGCCTGTTTGACCGAAACTTTTTGATTTGCTTCGTTCACTCATTTGTGCAGCATCTGCAGCTGAAGTCATGAGGTACATCCACAAATTCTGAGCGAATTTCGGCGCGTTTTATTCACCAAACTGTAGAGTTTTCCTATCTTCCTACGCTGAAGAATTCGATTCATTTCGCAAACTAAAGATGACATGTTTTTCAGGCAAAAAGTATCATCATGCTGCTATCGTTTTCTGCGTTTTTAATATAAAGCGCGATCGCATTAGAAATTCTGAGAAAGCGTAAAAACTTCTTGGAAGGATGGGACTGAAATTTTTTTTAAAGCGAAGATGAAAGCGAATTTTTTTTTTTCGATTTGGTACCATAATCGCCGAACTCTTTTAGTGTCTTCATGCTGCTATCATTTTATGTTTCCGGGACCCTTGAATGCGGCTAAGGCTAAAACCTTCAAATACGCACTTTTCTTCTGCCACATTTGTTTCACAGATAACGACGTTCCCGTTTTTTTTCTTCTGACGCACGCTATTCAAGCTCGAAAATTGAGTGGGGAGACGAAGGAAGCACATTGAGGGACGATGAGGTGTTCAGACCTGGAAGTTTTTATGCGACCTCATTATAACGGATATTATCCATTGCGTTTTAAGATTCGTTTTGTGAAAATCATGAAGATGGAACATATGGCGAAAGATGCTCAGCTCGGTTTGTTTTATGTCTATCGCACGAGACACTCTTCTTCAACTGCTCCGACTCATTCGTCTTCGATCCGATTGCGTCCGAATGTGTTCCACTTGTAAGTCATGCTCCATCAGTGTACCTAATGACTTTTGAGTAAGATATGTGCAAGGACCGTCATGTCGTTACAGATGAATAGCCTCCCCGCAAAGAGATGGAATTTTATAGATCTAGCTCACCCTTTGCAAATGGATGCTGCAACGCTGAGGTGGGTGAATCATGGCTCCTGTCCTTCTCTCTGGGAGTTGCTAGAATATTTGTTGAAATCATGGAATATTTCCACAAATATTCCACGATTTCAACAAATATTCTAGCAACCCGCAGAGAGAAGGACAGGAGCGAAATATTCTACGATTTCATTATTCAATATTCTTGTTTTCATTCTTATTCTTATTCGTGTCACTGAGCGGCTGCTTCCGCTCCTACTCTTCAAAATGGTCGTAATCAATGTGGACGATTTGGCGGACAAATCAGCAGCGAAGTTATTGCCGCAACTAACTTCTGCATTATCCGACAAATTGCTTGCGGCGGTCCAACCTGCAGTGGACCGACTCGATAATACTCAGTAATGACAAAGATGATACATATGGACAGAAATAAATTGGACGAAAAAAACAAACGAGCTGTATTCATCGGAATTCCACACGAGGCAACCGAGAAAGATACGAAAGAAGAAAATGAAAAAATGCTGCGAGAGGCTATTACCGCTTGCAGCAACCAGCTGCTATCAGAGTCCTACGCAAATGGCCATATCACCACAAAGCGACATCCAGACTATCGAGGCGGGCGAAAAGGATATCGACCATTCAAAGTTATGTTTGAATCGCAGATACATCGTGATATATTTTTGCGCTCACTAAGAAGAAACCGCCCTTCAAAAATGCAGTCCCTCCCACATTCATATGTGCGACGTGATTATACAGCAGACGAGTTGAAGTATGATAGAATATTACGTAGGAGAGCTAGGCAGGAAAATCAAAAATTTAGAGTTACGCGCTTTGTCGTGAGAGATTTACAAATTATACAGCCAAAGAATGACCGTCTCCTGTCCTGCCCTTTTCCTGCTTCCTGCCCATCACCGCGACAGCAACAAGGAGAGATCTCAAAATACTGCAACGAGTCGCAAACCACTCTATCAGAGTCATTCACAACCTTAAAAAATTCGAACAAATTGGCGAACACAAAGCCCGCTACAACTGGGGAGACATCTCAACACTAAGCAGCATGGAATTTAAAGTAATGGTCAAGAAGATGCAAAGTGGCCAACTCAGTGAAAATTTGAATAACTTGCTGACAAAAACAACTCATAACCGAACGAGGCATGAAATGTACACCTGTGAAACATTCTGAACAAGTTACGGACGAAAAACCATAAGACACCAAGCGACTGCTTACCTCAATATACTGTTGCATTTGAGTGATGTGTAGTGATGTTTTTATGACGTAATATTTTGTTATGACTGTATCTCATTATATCCCTCTATATCATCTTTATATTGTCGTTAAGGTAGTTATTGCCTATCGACTAAATAAAAGATTCGATTCGATTCGATATTTGTTGCTCATTTAGAAAAGTATTATTATAGTTGCTCGAAGTACTTGGTTGGTTTTCACTCATATATTGTGTTGTGTTTGTTGCAAATATAAAAGTATAAAATCGGTGCCGCGTAATGCTCTAGGTTGTTTTTCGTATTAGACTATTTAACTACTTGCTGTGCTAGACGTCCTACATGTATTTCACTATTTTTTTTTCCAACTGATTTTGGGTAAAGGAGGACATTTCTCACTATTTTTTATTATTTTTTTCGCCCCTCAGTTGGAAAGAATTTTCGGAGGTTATGGATCATTCGAAGGGAATGTTTTTTTTAGCTGTCTGCAGTACATTCATCTAGTGACTTATGCACCCATTTGCACCCGTTAGTTCGTAGATCACCTCCATGAAAGATGATTTGGACACAGATTGGTCGGATTTATTTTATATGTGCCATGAGAGTTTTAGAAAATGCATAGGAGGCGAATTTTAAGGAGGAAACCGAAGATGACACGTAGAAGAAGGGGTGAGGGCGAGGATGAAGACGAGAGAGGAAGAGGAGGCGTTTTCTCTAATTGGGTTAGCTAAGCCGAAATTTTTACTGGCGATTTGCAGTGAACGAGAGAGAAACTTTTACGTTATCAGATTTTCTCGTCCTATGTGTTTATTGATCGCTGTCCATTTTAATTTCTTATTTCTAATTTTGGATGTTTTATGTAATTACCAATGTGAATTTTTAGTCTTCTCACCTACAGTGATCAGTGTAATGTGTAATATGAAGTTCGATCGTAAGGCCTTTGGTTGAGGGCGAATTTCCTCGCAAAACCATTTTTTTTCTCAGTAGTGGAATTTCAAGCGATAATGTAATTGTAGGGAAAATGTTTCTTATGAAACTTAAGGGAGGGCAAGCTATGCATCCTTTAAAATAGTCCTCTTGACCTGGAATCAACCCGTTCTACAGCCCTTCTCATCCCCTCCCGTCCTCCCGGCTCCCGTTCTCACCCGTTTTCATTTTAATGTGCAGATGTTGATGACGAGAATGTTTTCTGTAGTCGAAATTATGGAGGTTGGTTGAGGTTTGTAATTTTTAGGCAGTGTTACCTGCAGAAATTCATGATCATTGAGATTCCAGACCTAGAGGATTTCGTTCTTTCCTTCAGCAGTATGTCTTTAGACCTTAAAAGAAGGTCCCTCGGCTTTCATTGTTTTCGAAATTGGAAAGAGTCATCTATTCGACTGGGAGGAATTATAAATTCATTGGTTTGCGAAGAAGAGCGCTTATTCACTAGGCGACGGTGGGATGGGAGGGGGGGAGGGGGCGGGTTTTGAATGTTTGGCGGTATTTATTTCTATGAGTCAGACAGGGCTGTTTTGAATTGTAAAAGTTTAACTGATAGAGTTAAATCATTGCGTACGCAAAAAATTATTCGCTTTCGCCCTCTTGACTTAATTATGCAGATTAGATGTTGCTAAACGGCGTATTGCGAATGTCCCAAGAAGCGTATGCGGGAATGTTCATGTTGCAAAATTTTATTTTCAGGGAAATGTGCCTGAATGCGAGGCTGTAGAAAGTTTGCCAGCGATGCAAATGGAGGGATTTAAAGCGACTGGCAGAAGTGCGATCGCAACGGCGGGCACTTCAACCACAGACACCGTAAATAAGAGATTTGAAGAGGAAGAGACGTCTGAAGATGAGGAGACAGCTGAAGATGAAGAGGCGTCTGAATATGAAGAGATGGCTGAAGATGAAGAGGCATCTGAAGGGGAAGGGACGTCTGAAGAAGAAAAAGAGGTGGCGGATTTTGATGCTGTGGCTCCAGAAATAATGGAGCTTGATCCATCTGATGAAAATTTCGGTGAGCTTTAGATTTTGTCGAAATGATTTTGAAATGCGCTGATATAATGCTGTAAAGACCCGAATTCAGACGCGAGCGATTGTAGCGCACTAGTTAATCAGAGGAAGGAGGCTGAATTGAAACATAAAAGAGGCGAGGCAAATGAATTGATTTGAGCGGAATCGAATTTAAGAAGAGTTTGTATAAAATGTTTCCGGAAGGGGACAAAATTTGAGGAGGGAAAGCGTGTGCGAACTGTAATGTACAGAAGCGAGAGAGTATATTGAGGGAAGTGAAACTAAATTCGAGATTTAACGGTTTACATGGTATCTTAGTGCATGATCAAGTGACTGAAGTAAGGACAGCTGAGAACTCAAAATCTTCCGAGTAAAGGTAAGCGAGAACGACTATCGAAAAAGCAGTGAACGAGCAAAACTCGCTAGAAGTTGTGCGCGGGTAGAGCCTCTGCTTGAGAAGTGGATGATCACATGTCCCTCCACCGGTAATTTCATAACGCGCACCGGCCAAAACAGTTATCGTTGAGTTCAAAAGAGGTTAAAGTGAGCTGTATCGTGGAGCGTAGGTCGTACTTAGAAAATGTTATCCTGAAGACGATATATAGTCTGGCTGGTCTGTAGTTGTTCGCATACAGTGAGGTACGTCCAATGCGTCATCTGTACGCCGGATCCTTGCACTTGGTTGCCGCCATCAGCGTCAATGATTCACTGTCTACATGTTCTAATTCCAGCGCTCTGCGGTCACTTTTGAACGGATAATTTCACCATCGAGTCCTTTCGTTTTGTTCACGGCCTGCATATAGGATGCTTTTGATCGAATGCGCCCTAGCAGTTGAGTTGAGAGATCAATTTGTCGTCCTTAAAGCTCACCGTATGGCCCTGCCCGTTGTTGTGTTCGAAAAACTTTTACTTTATTTTTGTTTTATAAATCAAATTTAACGCTTCATTGTGTTACAACAGTTTACGTATGCAATGAATTATCCGTTATTTAAAAACGATGATGCCATCTTCCTTCGGAAAGTCTATGTGTAGGAGTATATTATGTCATGTAGTTTGCTTTTTTAATGCGTCGAAGTTTGAAGCTTGTGAATATTTCTAGAAGAATAGGAAAATCGGAAAGGAGGAAAGAGGAGGCCTACAAACTCCAGTCTAGATAAATACTCCCTCCCCCCTCCACTTACCCTCCCCTTCCTCTCCCCTTTCCCCTCCCCCTTACCCCGAAAAGAAACCAAAGGAAATATTTTATTTGAGAATAATTAGTTTTATCGTGCTTGTATGTAAAGTGTCGATTGTTTTAAGGATCTTCTTGTGTCGGAATGAAAGATGGACCGATAGCGCTGGGGTGCTCATCGGACTTCATTGTTTGCGATGCTGGAAGAGCAAAGTTACATCGGTGTCCGTTCGGGCTGAAATATGACACTAATTCACATATGTGCGTTCGCCAGGTTTGATGCTCTGCTTCACTTCTACCTTTCGATATTTATCTATCAGTTGGGAGGGCAGGTTGATAGAGCGTTCGTTGCGCATGAACTTTGACTTAATTCTGCAATTTCGAGGAGAGGGCCTATGTGCATTTTCCTTGAACGCATGCTACTATTCTCGCCGATTCCTAGTGAAGCATTGATTTTAGAAGTCCTTATTTGTTTGTTTGTCATGTTTATTTAGTTTTTAATGAGCTAGTTATTTAGATCAAGTATTCATTAAAGAACACATCTAATGCAAACTTATATGCTGATCATCGTTCGTGCTTTTCGCTTATAGCTTCATGCGTTTATGCGCCTACACTCAGATCTCATCCATTTATATCTCATTGCCCATATATATTTCTTTAGTTAAGTTGCTCACACCATGGATTTGGAATACGATTCGTGGGATTATTCACTCAGCGCTTTGTTCGGGTCTGTAAAAGTTTGTGAAAGATCTGATGCAGTTTTTGATCATGGATGACGTTGACATTTCCAAATTTTCACAAATTTTTTTTTGCACAATTTTCATTTGCATTTGAAAGAGCGGCTTCAATCAGTTTTTACTAATCACTTCGGGAGTTGCAGGCCTTGGTGAACCTAGGTTTTTATCTGTGGTAGACAAGT
>JPKZ01001611.1:69496-80973 GCA_000803305.1 Toxocara canis
AATGGTTCGCATGAGCGCCTTTGATAACAGTGAAACATTGAAACGAAATTTTGAGACACAGGAAATCGAAATTATCAGCGGAGCTTTTGAATATTAATCCCAGCACAAATTCTCCATCATTTTCGGCGCTTTTTTGAGCCGATCAAAAAATTTTTCCACAACCCACCACCCCAGAACTTGTTTCATTCGATCAGCACTGCTTCTTACCAACCTTTTACGTTTCGGTTAAAAGTGAGTGAAAGGGAAATTTTCAGTTGGATGTGCCTGCATGTATCGAAGGAGCGATGGATTTGTCAGTGTTTTCGGATCATAAGCCAATGCTTGGCACTGTTAAGATCGAACAATCAAAGGATGAAAAGGCCTCGGCGGTAGAAGCTAACAGTGGGAGACAAACAGATGAGACGCTATTGGAGGCTACGGGTTCAGTGATCATTGAGGCACAAACGATTACTTCCACCGAAGTCAGCGATAATGGGCAGATAGTGGACGATGATACCAATGAAACGTTGGGGGAAGGTGCAGCCAGGGAGCCAGAAATGGGAGAAAGGAAAGCAGCATCTCAAATAGGATTTTCTCTCACTGAGCAACGGCCATCGTTATCATCAATGGAGAAGAATGAATCTGTAGTTAGTATGGCAAAGAGTATTACTGTCTTGTCGATGGAAAGCGATGTGCTTACAGATGCAGTTGCTCAGGCTTCAGCTATGGGTGATATAATCGCGACAACAGTTGCGAAAGAAAGCGTGGAACCATCATCCGATCAGAGTGGTGGTGAGGGCTCGGAGGCAAAAGGCTTCGTTACTACATTAGCAGAGAACGATATCGCCGTTCCATTGACAACTGATGCTATGTCTGTATCCACCAGTGAGGAAACTATTGCAGCTTTGGAGATGTCCACTTCGAAAACGTTCATGGATAATTTTGCGGCATTCTCCGCAGAGAAACTTGAAAGCGCAACAATGTTACCACCTGCGATTTCATCGTCGGGATTTGTTCCAGTCGAGGCAGACGGAGATAAGAGCGCTGTAGAGTTGTCCATAAAGCAAGGTGCTAGTGAGGCACTCGTAGAAGACTCAACGATGATGTCGTCACTAGAGAGGGATAGGAAGCTGCAGATGGCAGAAAGTAATAAGATCACAACATACACCGAGGGAGTTACCGTCGGGCCACCTGAAGAGAGCCCCATAGTGAAATGGGCATCTGGAGACAGTACTTCTGGGTATTTCATAGAAAATTCTACAAATGTAGGAACGGTGCAAAAGAGTATAATAGCGCCACTGGTTAGTAACAGTTTAGCCGAGTTCGCTGATGGGAACACTGCTGTGATATCAGCAGCTGAAACAGCTTATGATGCTACGTCTCTGACAGGGTCCCTATCGTCGGAGGATTTGGCATCAAAAGCTAATAACATAGCATCAACTGAAGCCTTAGAGCAAACTATGAATCCGTCGGAAAGCTTTGCGGCAAGCAAAATTCCAACTCAGAGTGGCACTGATACTCCCACTTCCGAATCGCGATTCACAGTTGATGCTAAGATTGATAAAAGTGGACACGTATTGCATACTGATCATGTTTCTGCCCAGACAGCTGCCGATTTTGCGCATACAAAGAGTGATGGAATACCGTTTGGTAAACAGTTAGAAGCAGACGTAACGACCATACGAAGAGTCGAAGGAAGAGAGGAATCTTTGTTGGTTGAAAATTTGGCTGGGTCGTCAACAGAGGGAACATTAACGATGTCTCGGATCGAATACATCACGGAATTGCTATCAACAGGTTCCGGGTCATTCGAAAATAAGTGGAGCACCGTAGCAGTGTCGGATTTAAGAGAAGACTCACCTAAGCGTGATGATAGAACCACTGTCGGTGGAGAAGAATCTTCCTCAACTCGTTATGAGGGAAGTGTGACAAATACTTCGGTTGGTAACGTATCGATGGAAGGTGCTTCAGAGTTTTCACCGGTGAAAGATGTCAGAACAGCGTTGTCGGCGAGGGAAAAAGACTTAGGTTTATTGGCTAACGAGGATGATGCTGTGGTGCCTAGCGTGGCAGTGGATGGAAGGTATGAACCAAGTAAGCTAGAAACGAAGAAAGAAATCATGTTTGCAACGGAAAGTGAAGGTAGCACTGGGATAATTTTGGAAGGAGAGACAACCGCATCAGATATGGAAATCAAGATGCAATCATCATCAGATGCGGGAACGGTTACAGCCGTGGCTATGGGATCGGACGAAAGTGATGGAATTTCAACTGTGAGCGTGGGGACGACAACAGTAGCAGATGTAGCTTTTTGGTCTGAAACGGAAAATGCGAGGTCACCTTCGTCGGTTTATGGTTCGGAAACTAAATTCGATGAGCAAGCTGGCATCACTCCTTTTACAGGTATTTTGAGGCTCTGTGTTTTACTTTTTTTGTTGTCCTCCTATGAAACTAAGATGGCTAGCTTTTGTGTCCCTAGCATTTCTTCTCGCTTTCCTAGTGACCGCTGAAATTGCTTCAAACGAATCATCACAGTGCGTACCAGTTCGTGACCAGTGTAAGCGCACTCAGCTTCTAAATCTCGATTAATTCCTTGTAATCTAGAATTTTTATGATTATGGGATTGGTTAGTAATCTGGGCTCTTACTCGGTACATTATCGTCATGACTATCCGACTTTTGCTGGATTAGCTCCTACAGTCGATGTGCTACTGGTCGACATTTAATCGTTTATGAAGGTAACGCCATGTTTTGATATTAAATGATGTGCGTCAAGCTTTATGTCAGGTCATGTATGGCCAGACCAATTTTTCAAGTACTCATTTTAGCCTAATTGGATGACATATCCTTTCCTGTCATAAATCAGCTAAATGCTGATAGCTCTGTTTAGCGTATTAGATAGAGCAATAGGTGGATGACACTTCTTGATTGTAGAAATGCTTTAGGTAGTTACTGCAGTGATGTATTACTTGGTCGTATTTGACTGCATCTCGCAGTGAGTGCTCATGATTGTACGTGAGTGAAATTTTTACTTGACGAACCGTTTTTTTGTACACTGAGCCCGTTTTATCTTCCACAAATCTGCTTTGATGTAAAATAGTTCTGCTGCTACAAATAGACGGTAATTATTTTCAGTATCCGGAAGTGACATTCCGACTGCGGAATGGAGTGAACGATCATCCACACTGTCATCTGTGGAGCAAGCTTCGATGACACACGTAATAAAAAAATTAGTGAAGAATGCAACTTCTGCGTCGCTAGCAGAAGATGAAACGACCACGTTTTTCGAAAAGAATAGAACGACGAGACCGTCATCTGAAGGTTCTATGCTTATGTCGTCAACATCGACCGGGAATTACGGTGCTGATGCTGCAACGACGGAGAAGTCGGTAATCGGCAGTTCAGTTGTTTTATCGGCGTTGACTTCAGAAGCATCGGGAACAACTTCAGTAGTCACAGGTAAGAGTTTGACTGCCGATGGCGAGATAGAGGCGATCGTTACACCTAAGACAGTGACAAGTGAAAACATCGATTTTTCACGGAAAGGTGAAAGTGACACTGGACAGTCTAAGAACGAGCACGGCGGTGATCTGACTGTGACTGATCGCGGAATGGCTACCGATCATTTTGTCGGTAGGACAGTAACATCAGAACATGTGAATGAAATGACTATAGCGATACCCTCTAGGCAAAGTATGACTACATTGGAACCCGAATTAGGTGGAACTCTTGCTTCGGTGACAGTAGCAGGCCAAAGCAAAGATGTTGGGCTTGAAGGTCAGGAATCACAGCTAAAAGATATGGCTACAGAAAGATCAGCGGAAAGCGTCTCTAGTGTATCTTTCAATGCGGATGTGCATAGTTCTGCTCCTAACGTTCATAACGTTCATAGTTCGGGAGTTCCCGAATCGCACGCTTCAATTTCGGGATTGAGCACTGAGCTGTTGAACTCGCCAGCAACGTATGAAACGAGCACTGAGAAAACGGACACAACCGTGCGGCATTCCGCACACCCGGCACTGACAAGTATTTGTTCATTTGTTCGTGATTTTTTGTTAGGCCTGGCCGATACGCATTAGGATGGAAGTTATGATTGAAATGCAGTAAGGGCTAATAGGGGAAAGTTGAAATGTTTGTCGACAATATTTTTGGAGTTGAGGTTAAAGGTAAGGCTTTTTTTTTCAAAAATTGCTGCTTGGCTTTCTTGACTGTTGAGAATAGAATTTTTCGTGGAAGGATTTACCCTTACTGGTTCTCGGGGAATCAGACACGTATGTAAATTGACTTTTTGTTTTTAAGTAACCTTTCTTTGTTGATGTGTTAGTCGTTGTAGACTTCTCTTGTGCTGGTTTGCCGGACGGTCCGTATTCGCTGGGTTGCTCAGCTCAATTGGTAATATGTTTGAATGAGATGGCGAGCGTGTTCCATTGTGCAGATGGGCTTGTATATAGCGTCGATTCGGAACAGTGTGCTGACAAGGTTGGTTGTTTTGCCCAATATTGTAAATTCGTCTTTCATTACGAAAGCGTGGAGAAGTGCATCTGTTACACAAGCCCAAATTATAGAAAATAAAAGGTATCAGGGTAATTTTGAACAGTCGATGTTGTTCAGCGGACTAATCGTTAAGGTGTAGACATGAGACGTCGAGCTGTCATAGTTTTTAAAATTCTTCCCTCTTATGTGTAAAATGGCCATTTTTTTTCTTCCGGTCACTGAAGGCACTGTTTGAGCTGGAGTGAGGGAACGAGTCTGTCGGTCAGTTAGTGACCGATAGACCAAAGACCCCTGTGCGAAAATACGAATACCAACCACAATGTGAAAGAGATACGGCGACAAAGTAAACATTTAGAACAGAGTGCATGTAATAGCGTGGGTGCTATTACAGTGGAAAATAACACACGCAGTATGATACCAGCTCAGTGGCAGTCTTCAAATGCGACACTAAGTACGTTGCACTTTAATAGTAATATTTGTAATAATCTTCATTCCATTTTCTTCCTGGAATCAGTAGGGCGCTTTTATGACGGCCTATTTCTAAAGGCGGTGGAAGTACCTGCTTGAACCCTTTGTCAGGTATTAAGCCTCATAATCATGACTAATGTCATGATTAACAATTGGTCTTGTTTTTTTTTTTTTCGAAGCATACCGCTTCGGTAGTCCGGCACTCCAGCAGCACAATGGTCAGGTGCTGAGTTGCCATGTAACATCAAGCTCTACCCTTTTCTGCGCCTCAGCCTTAGTGCCTTGAATGCTGTTGAACTTTGTAGACTATGTGAGAGGTAGTACAACAGGCGCGCACGATTCAGAATATTTTTATCTGCTGCAGATCATTGTAAATCACCAGAATCTGGTGATTTACAACGATCTGGTGATCTGGTGATTTACAGTCTGGTGATTTAACAGAAATTAGGAAAAGGTAAGGAGCAGCTAAGGGTGCTCGTAAAGTCAGCGTTGCTTTAGCCTCACAGTGATCAATATACTGAGGTTTTACAGGAATCTCTCTTCTTGATTCTTGCTTGTTGATAGATCAGTACGCCACATTTATTAGTTATTACATGGCTTGTGATTTATTATTGTATTACTAGCATCATTGTTATGCTCGTATCGACAGCTGCATTGACATTACTATTATTTCGTTGTGCTCGAATCACCATGATTTAATTGTATTAATGTCATTGGTGTACTACTCACGCTAATATTCATTAATAATTTTAGTCAGAAGTTCGTGCTTGTATCGGAGAAACAGACGACGTCATTACGGAAGCCTCAAAGGTTCATACAGTGGCAACGACCCCAGATGAGGCATTAACACCTCAATATTCGTACCAGACAGTCGTGTCAGATCCGAGCCCAACTCTTCAAGTTACCACACATGATAAGGAAATCTCTGCCAAAACAAATGAAATTGTGAATTCTTCACAGTTGGCCACTATTACATCGCCGTTCACGGCGATGGTTTCCGAGAAGGGTAACACAACAGCAGAGGGCGAGGCATTGTCAGGTATTTGTTGTAATGTGAAACACCAAATATGTTTCGAAAAGTTGTCAACAGGTGTTGCACTACGAGATTTTGCGAGAATTATTTTTGGGAGTATTGCTATAGACATGTTTTTAGTCTTCGAGATCAAATCAGTTCGTTTGCTCTTGTTCGATTGTCATTTAAGAGATATTTTACATTGATCGAGCGCTGTCAGAACATCTTTAGCATCCTGCGTACTTAACAAACGATAAGAATTATCTTTGTTTTCTTTGCAATCCGTTAGGGCATAATATGAACTGACATTTTATATACTTGCTAAATGCTAGGCAACTTGGAAGTAAATTCTGCGATATTTATTGCGCTCTAAACCATTAAGTTGGATATGAACTTCTCTGGATTATGCGAAGTAGTGATAGGTCTTTACGTTTGTTTCCCTCATTCAGTATGCTTTTATACCGCTTGAACTAGACACATAGCTGGTGAGGGTATTTCGAGTATTACATTTGAGGACGATTAATGCCATTTGCAGTTCATAAGATATCTGAGAAAAACCTTATAATGTGAGACTGAGAACGTGATGTGCGGAATTATATCTTACTGACTTTAAATAAACCAGTTGTTTTCATGCTAACATCCACTGAAACGAAGTATGCAGGAACGAGTGGGCCATCCGATTCTATAGTGGGAGCAACTGGCATGTGGGAATCATCGTACGAGCAGAAACCAGGTGCGGGAGCTGGACCATCTATCGTGACTGGACATGAGGCTACGTTTGCAACTGTGACTGTGACCGGTTCGACAACAGGGTGGTCTTACGATCAACAAGTTCCTGAAACAAAGACCGCACAAAAAGGAGAAGACGCAATGCCCATGACTGCAATGGCCATCGACTTAGAGAGTACATTGCACGAGCGAGTGGTTGGTGCTGAAAATAAGCACCAATCTGAGATTGCTGACTATCAGCGAGCTTACACGCCCACGGTCAGCAGTTCAACTAGCGCGCATGAAGCAGCGGTCAGCGGTTCAGCTAGCGCGCACGAGCCAGTGGTCACCAGTTCAACTAGCTCAAATGAACCAGCGGTCAGCGGCATAGCTAGCGCGCATGAACCAGCGCTGAGCGGTTCAGCAATCGAGCATGAACCAGCAGTTAGCAGTTCGACTATCTCGCATGAACCAGCGGTCAGCAGTTCAACTAGCGCGCATGAACCAGCGCTGAGCGGTTCAGCAATCGAGCATGAACCAGCAGTTAGCAGTTCGACTATCTCGCATGAACCAGCGGTCAGCAGTTCAACTAGCGCGCATGAACCAGCGGTCAGCGGTTCAGCTAGCGCGTATGAACCAGCGGTCAGCAGTTCGACTATCGCGCGTGAACCAGCGGTCAGAGGTTTAACTACCGCGCAGGAACCAGTGTTCACCAGTTCAACTAGCGCGCATGAACCAGCGGTCAGCGGTTCAGCTAGCGCGTATGAACCAGCGGTCAGCAGTTCGACTATCGCGCGTGAACCAGCGGTCAGAGGTTTAACTACCGCGCAGGAACCAGTGTTCACCAGTTCAACTAGCGCGCATGAACCAGCGGTCAGCGGTTCAGCTAGCGCGTATGAACCAGCGGTCAGCAGTTCGACTATCGCGCGTGAACCAGCGGTCAGAGGTTTAACTACCGCGCAGGAACCAGTGTTCACCAGTTCAACTAGCGCGCATGAACCAGCGGTCAGCGGTTCAGCTAGCGCGTATGAACCAGCGGTCAGCAGTTCGACTATCGCGCGTGAACCAGCGGTCAGAGGTTTAACTACCGCGCAGGAACCAGTGTTCACCAGTTCAACTAGCGCGCATGAACCAGCGGTCAGCGGTTCAGCTAGCGCGTATGAACCAGCGGTCAGCAGTTCGACTATCGCGCGTGAACCAGCGGTCAGAGGTTTAACTACCGCGCAGGAACCAGTGTTCACCAGTTCAACTAGCGCGCATGAACCAGCGGTCAGCGGTTCAGCTAGCGCGTATGAACCAGCGGTCAGCAGTTCGACTATCGCGCGTGAACCAGCGGTCAGAGGTTTAACTACCGCGCAGGAACCAGTGTTCACCAGTTCAACTAGCGCGCATGAACCAGCGGTCAGCGGTTCAGCTAGCGCGTATGAACCAGCGGTCAGCAGTTCGACTATCGCGCGTGAACCAGCGGTCAGAGGTTTAACTACCGCGCAGGAACCAGTGTTCACCAGTTCAACTAGCGCGCATGAACCAGCGGTCAGCGGTTCAGCTAGCGCGTATGAACCAGCGGTCAGCAGTTCGACTATCGCGCGTGAACCAGCGGTCAGAGGTTTAACTACCGCGCAGGAACCAGTGTTCACCAGTTCAACTAGCGCGCATGAACCAGCGGTCAGCGGTTCAGCTAGCGCGTATGAACCAGCGGTCAGCAGTTCGACTATCGCGCGTGAACCAGCGGTCAGAGGTTTAACTACCGCGCAGGAACCAGTGTTCACCAGTTCAACTAGCGCGCATGAACCAGCGGTCAGCGGTTCAGCTAGCGCGTATGAACCAGCGGTCAGCAGTTCGACTATCGCGCGTGAACCAGCGGTCAGAGGTTTAACTACCGCGCAGGAACCAGTGTTCACCAGTTCAACTAGCGCGCATGAACCAGCGGTCAGCGGTTCAGCTAGCGCGTATGAACCAGCGGTCAGCAGTTCGACTATCGCGCGTGAACCAGCGGTCAGAGGTTTAACTACCGCGCAGGAACCAGTGTTTACCAGTTCGACTATCTCGCATGAACCAGCGGTCAGCAGTTCAACTAGCGCGCATGTACCAGCGCTGAGCGGTTCAGCAATCGAGCATGAACCAGCAGTTAGCAGTTCGACTATCTCGCATGAACCAGCGGTCAGCAGTTCAACTAGCGCGCATGTACCAGCGCTGAGCGGTTCAGCAATCTCGCATGAACCAGCGGTCAGCAGTTCGACTATCTCGCATGAACCAGCGGTCAGCAGTTCGGCTATCTCGTATGAACCAGCGCTGAGCGGTCCAGCAATCGCGCATGAACCAGCGGTCAGCAGTTCGACTATCGCGCGTGAACCAGCGGTCAGCGGTTTAATTACCGCGCAGGAACCAGTGGTCACCAGTTCAACTAGCGCGCATGAACCAGCGGTCAGCGGTTCAGCTAGCGCGCACGAGCCAGTGGTCACCAGTTCAATTAGCTCAAATGAACCAGCGGTCAGCGGCATAGCTAGCGCGCATGAACCAGCGCTGAGCGGTTCAGCAATCGAGCATGAACCAGCAGTTAGCAGTTCGACTATCTCGCATGAACCAGCGGTCAGCAGTTCAACTGGCGCGCATGAACCAGCGCTGAGCGGTTCAGCAATCAAGCATGAACCAGCAGTTAGCAGTTCGACTATCTCGCATGAACCAGCGGTCAGCGGTTCAGCTAGCGCGTATGTACCAGTGGTCACCAGTTCGACTATCTCGCATGAACCAGCGGTCAGCAGTTCAACTAGCGCGCATGAACCAGCGCTGAGCGGTTCAGCAATCGAGCATGAACCAGCAGTTAGCAGTTCGACTATCCCGCATGAACCAGCGGTCAGCAGTTCAACTAGCGCGCATGTACCAGCGCTGAGCGGTTCAGCAATCGAGCATGAACCAGCAGTTAGCAGTTCGACTATCTCGCATGAACCAGCGGTCAGCGGTTCAGCTAGCGCGCACGAGCCAGTGGTCACCAGTTCAATTAGCTCAAATGAACCAGCGGTCAGCGGCATAGCTAGCGCGCATGAACCAGCGCTGAGCGGTTCAGCAATCGCGCATGAACCAGCGGTCAGCAGTTCGACTATCGTGCGTGAACCAGCGGTCAGAGGTTTAACTACCGCGCAGGAACCAGTGTTCACCAGTTCAACTAGCGCGCATGAACCAGCGGTCAGCAGTTCGACTATCGTGCGTGAACCAGCGGTCAGAGGTTTAACTACCGCGCAGGAACCAGTGTTCACCAGTTCAACTAGCGCGCATGAACCAGCGGTCAGCAGTTCGACTATCGTGCGTGAACCAGCGGTCAGAGGTTTAACTACCGCGCAGGAACCAGTGTTCACCAGTTCAACTAGCGCGCATGAACCAGCGGTCAGCAGTTCGACTATCGTGCGTGAACCAGCGGTCAGAGGTTTAACTACCGCGCAGGAACCAGTGTTCACCAGTTCAACTAGCGCGCATGAACCAGCGGTCAGCAGTTCGACTATCGTGCGTGAACCAGCGGTCAGAGGTTTAACTACCGCGCAGGAACCAGTGTTCACCAGTTCAACTAGCGCGCATGAACCAGCGGTCAGCAGTTCGACTATCGTGCGTGAACCAGCGGTCAGAGGTTTAACTACCGCGCAGGAACCAGTGTTCACCAGTTCAACTAGCGCGCATGAACCAGCGGTCAGCAGTTCGACTATCGTGCGTGAACCAGCGGTCAGAGGTTTAACTACCGCGCAGGAACCAGTGTTCACCAGTTCAACTAGCGCGCATGAACCAGCGGTCAGCAGTTCGACTATCGTGCGTGAACCAGCGGTCAGAGGTTTAACTACCGCGCAGGAACCAGTGTTCACCAGTTCAACTAGCGCGCATGAACCAGCGGTCAGCAGTTCGACTATCGTGCGTGAACCAGCGGTCAGAGGTTTAACTACCGCGCAGGAACCAGTGTTCACCAGTTCAACTAGCGCGCATGAACCAGCGGTCAGCAGTTCGACTATCGTGCGTGAACCAGCGGTCAGAGGTTTAACTACCGCGCAGGAACCAGTGTTCACCAGTTCAACTAGCGCGCATGAACCAGCGGTCAGCAGTTCGACTATCGTGCGTGAACCAGCGGTCAGAGGTTTAACTACCGCGCAGGAACCAGTGTTCACCAGTTCAACTAGCGCGCATGAACCAGCGGTCAGCAGTTCGACTATCGTGCGTGAACCAGCGGTCAGAGGTTTAACTACCGCGCAGGAACCAGTGTTCACCAGTTCAACTAGCGCGCATGAACCAGCGGTCAGCAGTTCGACTATCGTGCGTGAACCAGCGGTCAGAGGTTTAACTACCGCGCAGGAACCAGTGTTCACCAGTTCAACTAGCGCGCATGAACCAGCGGTCAGCAGTTCAACTGGCGCGCATGAACCAGCGCTGAGCGGTTCAGCAATCGAGCATGAACCAGCAGTTAGCAGTTCGACTATCTCGCATGAACCAGCGGTCAGCGGTTCAGCTAGCGCGTATGAACCAGCGGTCAGCAGTTCGACTATCGCGCGTGAACCAGCGGTCAGAGGTTTAACTACCGCGCAGGAACCAGTGTTCACCAGTTCAACTAGCGCGCATGAATCAGCGGTCAGCGGTTCAGCTAGCGCGTATGAACCAGCGGTCAGCAGTTCGACTATCGCGCGTGAACCAGCGGTCAGAGGTTTAACTACCGCGCAGGAACCAGTGTTCACCAGTTCAACTAGCGCGCATGAATCAGCGGTCAGCGGTTCAGCTAGCGCGCACGAGCCAGTGGTCACCAGTTCAATTAGCTCAAATGAACCAGCGGTCAGCGGCATAGCTAG
>JPKZ01001611.1:93824-105876 GCA_000803305.1 Toxocara canis
CCTTCTTAGCCTCTCTCCTTCCCACTCCCTCACGTAAACAACTCCTAACACCGCAAAGCCTCTAACCTCACAAAACCCGCTACCGATACAGCAAAACTTTCACCAAATGAAAAATCATGCCGGCCGGACGGTCTAACGGAGACATTTCTTCGATAATCACTATTTCATAGAGCATCGTATCAGATCGACGTTTCCAAAATCAGATCCCATGGAAAAGTGCATATATCACAAACCTCAGAGAGCGATCGCATCCCCTACGAAGAACGAATCGCCTCTTTGAAATCATTTTTTTGAAATAATGCCTCCATAAGGTGCCAATGAGCAATGAACAGGACTCGGAGGCGACTAATGCGTCCGCTTCTGATGAACACAACAAATGCCTTTGGGCAAATAAAAGCAGCTACTCCTACATCGCATCCTCTACAACACACCATCTACCCCAGCCTCGCTAAAAAAAAGATCAGTCAGGAATCGTCTTAATCGATCATCACCCTTCTCCCTGCTTTCCCGGAGAAGACTAGAACTTAATACGTGGGAATAAAGAGAGTTGGATATGTATCATTGCATGGAACGGGTTTATTATATATATATATATATATGTATATATATATATATACTCTACGAGGTGTCGTCAATTAGAGCGATGAAGCTCACGGAAACTTCGACTAACCTGGCCAAAAAATCTTGCAAGAAGCAGAATAAGGAAGTGCTAGAATTTTGTAGAAGAATCAGTTTGACTGTTGCTATCTCTAGTGAGTTTTTTTTTTCGCTAAACAAATCAAGAAAAAATCGTTTCCTGTATCGCTGCTGTTCTAACATTAACCAATTCACAGTAGTGTCTCAAGCCGCCATATGATGCGATATGTAGAAATAGCACAAAATATGTGCCGACCCCGTGATCTCGATTGGAACTTCTGAGCCGACCTCTACGGTACCCATATTTGGAGTGACCGTATAGTTCCAGTTGTTCGATGACCTCACCTGAACTCCTCACCTTTTATAAACAGCTTATCTGTACTATTTTTCAATATTTCACACGCGACTTTACTGCAAAAGTAGCATAAGCGAGGAGGTTAAAAGGAAGTTGTGGCGTCTGCGTAACTATTAAAAACTTTTAAGTGAATCAAGTTGTACGGAAAAATAATGCATGAGATCATATGAAACAGTACCTTGTATTTGTTTCTAATGGTTGTGCCATGCGGTCCCTAGATCGTTCGTTTGGTTTTCTTGGATTGTCATCCGTTCAATGGAAAAATTTTTAAGGGTTCAGCAAAAGGATACTTCTCAATCCCCTTCTGTCTGGCTGCATGAAAATTTCCATTCTTACGCTCCTGTTGGTAAGTTTTACAGAAAATATTTTCGGCTGAACAAGCATAAACTGTAGGCAATGATAGGCGTATTCGAAAGGTGTCGTTGCATCAAATTTCGGAATTTATGAGGAAAGAAGTCAAAGTTTTCATGCAACCATTAGAAGCTGCCAAATACGTGGAGAATTTTGCGTTTAAAATGACCTTTTCCCGAATTTCCAAAAAAAAAAGCTGTCGCCGTTTCTGCATTATCCAAATCTTTGGATGGAAGAAATCACCTTAAAAATTCCAGAAGTTGTCTCCCGATCGGAAAAGAAAGATTCATCTCGCGCCGAACTAATTCTTGGGGGGTTTTTTAAAAGTAACATCAGTCTCCAGTTCACAAATGCGGGTTGAAATCTCTCCGTACAGCATTTTAAAAAGAAATTTAGGTTGAGGATTTATACGTGCAGTCGACTCGATCATTATTAGGCCTCTAAAGCGAACGGCGTTGCATGCTTCGGATTGCTCAACGAATAAAATAACATATTCATATAGCAATAGCGAAATAAGCATAAATTTGGTGCACGGATTTTGCATGCACTTAAGACTAATATAAAGGTAGCGTTGAGAATGCGAGGCATCATTTTGACATCGCGCTAATCGGATAGGATGTCGACTAAGGCTCTCGCTGTGGTACCACCAACATGTCCCATATCGGCTGCGGGTGGTGTTTCAAAGCATAAACTCGTCAATCAATGTGCATTCCGGATGGCATTCAAAGTGAGTTTTTGAACATTAAAAACCTGACATGAATTTCACTTTGACGCATAATTTTACTTAACTTATTTACTATGCAAATTTTACTGAATCTTTTAAACGTTTCCACTAACTGGATAACAATCCAAGAAAACCAAACGAACAATCTAGGGATCGCATAGCACAACCATTAGAAACAAACACAACGTGGTATTTCATACGATCTCATGCTTAACTTTACCGCACAACTTGATTCTTAAAAAGTTTTTATTAGTTAAGCAGACGACGCAAATTTCTTTTTACCTCCTTGCCCTTGCTATTTTTATGAAAAAGTCGCGCAAAGGTAAAGAGGAATTCAGGTGAAGTCATCGAACAACTCGAACTATACGGTCACTCCAAATATGGGTATCGTAGAGGTCGGCTCAGAGGTTCCAATCGAGATCACGAGATCGGTACATATTTCGTGCTATTTCTACATTCTCATAGTACTGCGATTTGAGACAGTAATGTGAATTGGTAAATGTTAGAACAGCAGGGATACAAGGAACGAATTCTATGTTTGATTTGTTGAGCAAAAAAAGAAACTCACTAGAAATAGCAACAGTCAAACTGATACTTCTACAAAATTCTACCGCTTTCTTAATCCGTTTCTTGCAAGATTTCTGGCCAGGTTCGTCGAAGTTTCCGTGAGCTTCGTCACTCTTATTTATAATATTTCATAAAGGGAATATATACGCCTAATAAAAATGAATGAACAACAAGGAAATGAACATACGACTTATATTAAGTCGTTGCATACAGTGCTACATACTCAACTCTCTTCAATTCCACGTCTCAAAGCGGCCAGGTGGTGGCAATCCTGACTATCTCGTGGTCTGACTTAACAAATGAAAGCTCGCTGGATTCGTTTCGAGCCTTAAATAGCGCTCTCTCTTGTATGAAATTTCGGACAAGCCACTTGCTACTCGCTGAAGGCGATTTAAATCCGATATCCTGGTCTCACAGGCTGAAGGAAAATAAAAAATGAAATTAACGACTTGTTAGACGAAAATGCTATTAGTTCACTGTTGTCATAAGGCCATATGTGTTTCACCACACCATAAGAACGACTATATGTGTTTCACATATTATGAATTTCAAATCTCAAACGGTATACAATTCTGAGAACAACTCTACGATCATGAACATGGTAGCGGTGGATAGAGATTCAAGTGCTCAGTTCATCTTAACGTTTTCAGAATGGTAAACCGAAGGCTGACAGACTTGTAATTCTATTTGAAGCGATTGGCGCCGGAAACAATGACTACAAAAGTTGCTTCGCACCAGGAGCACCAAAAACTGAAGTATCCGGTGAATTTGTAGTCAAACTTTCAGCTGCCGAGTAGATCGGCCGGCCGATCGTAATGAAGTAAATAAAATTTTGCACTTGAAGATGTCCATACAAATCATAAGTCAGTAAATTCCCCCTCATTGCCCCTTCCAATTTTGAGGATCACTCGCAGTTTTCTGAGGAGTAATTCGCGGCCATTAAATCAGTAAGCATTCCAAAAGGTCTCCTCCTCTACAGCACTTGTGGGTCACTCAAAGCACTTGAGTTTGGCCGCGGATAAAATCGTAGCTCATATAATTTTGCACTATATGTACGGACGGACTATGTGTCACGAGGTAGTGACTGCTAAAACTTGCCGCTCGTCAACAGCAAAAACGAAGCCGGGAATGGTGACATACAAAAAATTTCAAAAGCTAGGACGTTTACTCGAGGAGGGGGGAGAAAGGGATGCTTATTCTTGGTATGTATACGGGTAGGAAGTAGAAAGGAGACGCTAGGTTAGCGTAACACATTCTGAGCTCGGAGGTTCGAAAGCCGTAGGAAAGAAAAATGTTCCCCTCCTTCAATGCAAAAACAGTCCAATTTTGCTTAGCATCCGCATTCAGTTCTGATTATTCGGAAACGATGGGTCAAAACTTATTGAAAAAGACTCCCTGACAAGGGTTGCGAAATTAGAGACAATGAGAGTGTCCCAAGGATATTTTTTCTGCAAAATACGGATATTTGAATAAAACAGAATGATGCAACATACTCCCTTGAGCTTAACTCCAGTATCACCGCATCGTCGAATCGATCCATGTTTCTTCTTGCATAAAAACAAGACGGCCTCCTGGTGTCTCCGAAACCTGAAATTTACATTAATCGCATAAAGTCCATAGCGTAGGCCAAAAACCCCACAGAAGCGCTGTTTTGTGAGTCCTGTCCGCCTGCTTTCCCAGCTTCAATGTGGTTTCAGCTTTCAGCTACACCTGTTCTTGACTCCGTCTTTTTTCTTTTAGGTTTTTCCTTCTCTAATTATCGTTTCAAAACCTTGTATTAATTTTTATTTCGGGACAAAGGTGGAGGTGGACGGAAGAAGGACGAAGATTTGTATGCTATTGCTGGACATAGAACTTGTGCGCACTCTGAGTCCACCAATAACATCATACTTCAAGATAACGACTGCTCGCCAGTGCCGCAACTATAATTTCCATTCAGTAGCTGCAGGCCGGTACACGTGGCTCGAAGGGATTTCGAAAACAATACGGCTAAATTATAGAAAAAAGATATTCATCTACATGCTGTCCATTGACACGTCCACTTCTTAATTTTCCTTCTAACCACAACAAAAGCCTGAATCGTGATCTCCAAGAATACCTAAGTTATCTGGGAAGAAAACTATCATTACATTGCAATGTATGGGCTACGGCATAACCAGGGCTGCATCTTTAAATGGAGTTCTCGTAACTTAATTGACACTTCGAAGACCTCACTTCTGTAATGATGGGGCAAAGTGATTCGAGACCCAAATGTATGCTCTGAGAAAAGCGTTACTTATCATTTCCTATCACCTAATTTACTACCTGTCCGTCTTCCCCTTCCACGCCATAAACCCCAACCTTGTTTTCCTCTTGAAGGGCACAATAAACAACACAGGCAAAGGAAAAAAACAGAAGATCTTCCACGTTGGAAATTATTTGATAGTGGTAAAACAAAGCTTGTTTCTCTCAAGTTAGCTTCTCTCATGCAACTTGTCGTACTTCGGGCAAAACATTTCCATCTGCACCGAACATATCCTTAATTAGCACCGTGTAACGTCAGAATTTAAATACGAGGTAAGAATAAAAGACTGAAAGACTAAATGTAAGTAGAAAATGAAGGCACACATGTTTCGGACCAAATAAAAACAACCACAGCGACAATCGAACGTTACCTTTGTTTTATTTGACTGTGTATTGTAGCAAAGACGACGTCTGTATGTTAGCCTCTGCGGCATTTTTCTCCCTGAAAATATGCGACCGTTACTCGTCTCCGAAAGCAAATCACCTATGAGACGCAAATTCACGATGGATTTGGAACCGACGATGAGGTGTGACGCTTGTTTACAATCAACTTCTCGCCTCTGATAATGCGCAGACTGCCTCTAAAACGAGCACCAAGCCCCGTTCGAAGTTTCTGATCCAAGCAAACAGAGAGTCGGGCGATCACGTTCAAAGTGATATAAGCGAACACTTCTACGATGCGCACCATGAAATTCTACATATAAAACACGGCTTCCTAACGTGGCATTTATATACAACGGACACAGTCAAAATACGAGCGTTCAACGTACGTAAACTCACAAATTACAGACCTGAAGTATTCGCACAGCGAACCAATCAGCTGCCGTCTCCAAAGATCTAAAGCATCTAATCGATAGAATCAAAGTACTCACAAAACGGCGAACCAGAAAGGCGACTGAGTTGAGCGACATCAAGACTTAAACGAATGTCCCTTACTAGAACACGATAAAACTCATACTCCCGGGTATTCCACCACTTTTAGCCTAAAGACTTTTAATACCGTATTCAAAAATTAAAGCATTGTTTTCGTTGTGAATGCTTGTTAAGAAAAATAACAGCGCCAAACCCACACTGCACCGCCACGTCACTTTTATTTGTTAGTGTGCGTAAAAAGAGCGGATTTTTGGTATGTTTATCGAGATTCCCAGAACCAGATAACACGAGAATATCGAAACAGACGTCTGTGTCAAAATTCATGGGCCATGAAGCTAGCCCAACGGAGTACGGAGCAAAACATGCATTTGTGTCATTGAATCGCTTGGTTTCGGTTAGGCGAGAAAACGAATGTCATCGATGGTGGCGTCGCCTGGCGAGAAAAATTAAGGAGAATATCGATATTTCCGTGCACACATTACAATTAGTACGAGCTTTTCTTGGGACACTCATAATACTGCGTTCTGAATGATACCCGTCAATTCGTTCTCATTAATTAAGGACGACCAGGAAAGCGCACGAGTTGGAATTCTTTTCCGACTACGGGATCAAATGGTTCTTTGCAGGTTCGGAGTACGTTATGCCATCAAGCCCAAACTAGTGTTCATCATTTCCCTTTTGAATCTGACGAGAATATCGAGCAATATTCTCAAGTTATGGCAATATCCACTTCAGTAGGGAACGAATAGCAAGCGGGTTGTGTTTGAAGTGCTAATATTATACGTAGAGTATAGCTAATCGTGCTGCATTACTAGTAAGTATAGCATGTAACGAACGACGCCATACGGACAGGCGTTTCTCAAATCGTTGATTGTGAGAGTAGCAAGTATTCTGTGATGCACGCTCAATAATTTGTGTTCGTTTCGCTGCGTAATCGTCGGCAAGAGAAACGAGGGTGCGGCGAGAGAGAGCACGCCCATATGTTTTTATTCGTTCAAACGCAACCCGCTCGGCATTCTTTCCTCTTTTTAATGAACATTGACATGACATTTGTTTTGCGCTCGATATCCTTCTCGGATTCAAAGGGGAATTGATGAACGGCTATTTGCCCATCCATGGCATGACGTACTCCGAACGTACGAAGAACCGTCTGATCCCCGTGGTTGGGGAAGGGTCCCTAAGCTCCGTGCATAAGTGGTGGCCATTATGGAGTGAATATGAAATGAGCAATATGACGGCGTCTGCAGTGTCATGAATATGGAGGAGAGAACCTGTGCTTTCGATGCAAACTTTGAAATATTTTCCGCAGTTTACAAGAGGATCTGTTTGTGTTGAAATACATTTGTTTATGGTGGTAATATACTGTGCCGAATTCTAATGTGTGGACAGAAATTCCTACTTTATCCCGAAATTTTCTCACCGGACGACGCCGTCATAGATGATATTTTCTTGCCTAATGAAAAACAGACAACAAATTTGAATAAACGAAATTTCCATCGATAGTTTTAACGCGAATACTTCATGTTTCGCCCCGTACTTCGTTAGGTCAGCGTCATGGCCTATAAATTTTAACACAGACGTCTGTTTCGATATTCTCTTACTATATAGTCCTGAGAACCTCGATAAACGTACCAAAAATCCACTTTTTACGCATACAAACAAATAAAAGTCTGGTGACCATGTAACGTCGATTTGGCGCTGTTATTTTTTAACAACAAATATCCGCAACGAAAGCAATGCTTCAATTTTTGAATACGGTATTAAAAATTTTTCGGTCAAGAGTCTGTGACAATCGTTTTTCTTTGGTCGGAGGGGGTTTTTATTGCATATTGGTGAGGGGGTTTAGTTTAAGTGTCGATGTTGTTCTGTTTGGTCGAGGTTGTTGTTGACCACGTTGCGCGAGTATATTGAGGCCATCGAATTAATTCTGTAGGGGTTCTTTGGAGACGGAACTGATTAGTTCGTTTTGCGAATACTTTAGGCCCTAATTAGGCCTGTAATCGGTGAGTTTACATACGTTGAGCGCTCGTTTTGGATGTGTCCGTTGTATATAAATGCCACGTTAGGAAGCCATGTTTTATATTTAGAATTTCATGGTGCCAATCCTAGAAGTTTTCGCTTATGTCATTTTGGACGTGATCGCACGACTCTCTGTTTGCTTGGGTCAGAAACTTCGAACGGGGCTTGGTGTTCGTTTTAGAGGCAGTCTGCGGATTATCAGAGGCGAGAAGTTGATTGTAAACAAGCGTCACACCTCATCGTCGGTTCCAAATCCATCGTGAATTTGCGTCTCATAGGTGATTTGCTTTCGGAGACGAGTAACGGTCGCATATTTTCAGGGAGAAAAATGCCGCAGAGGCTAACATACAGACGTCGTCTTTGCTACAATACACAGTCAAATAAAACAAAGGTAACGTTCGATTGTCGCTGTGGTTGTTTTTATTTGGTCCGAAACATGTGTGCCTTCATTTTCTACTTACATTTAGTCTTTCAGTCTTTTATTCCTACCTCGTGTTTAAGTTCTGACGTTACATGGTGCGACTTAAGGGGTGCAGATGGAAATGTTTTGCCCAAAGTATGACAAGTTGCATGAAAGAAGCTAACTTGCGAGAAACAGGCTTTGTTTTAATACCATCAAATAATTCCCAACGTGGAAGATCTTCTGTTTTTTTCCCTTGCCTTTGTTGTTCATTGTGCCCGTCAAGAGGAAAACAGGGTTGCGGTTTATGGAGTGGAAGAGGAAGGCAAACAGGTAGTAAACTAGGCCAATCAATTAAGAACCCCATTTAACAATGTTGCCCTGGTTATACTGTAGCCTCTACGTTGCATTATAATGATAGTTTTCCTCTTAGGTGGTTTTCAGCTGAAAGCTGAAACCTATCATCGCATTTTCTTAATAGCCGAGGTATTCTCAGAGATCATGATTCAGCTCTTTCTAGGTGTCGAAGACACCGGGAGGCCGCCTTGTGTTTTTGTATCGAAAGAAGCTCGGGTCGATTCCACGATGCGGTGATACTGGAGTCAAGCTCAAGGGAGTATGTTGCATCATTCTCATGTTTTCTTCGAACACTTATATTTTGCTGAAAATGCCCTTGCGATAGTGTTGCGATGGGGTCTGAACTTCCACAACCCTTGTCAGGAAAAGTTGTTTCCTTCAAAAATTTTTAACCTATCGCTTTTATAATTAAAACTGATGGTTGATGCTGGACACAAGTAATTGGACAGTATTCCCAATGAAGGGGCGGGATATTTTGTTTTCTTGTTGCATTCGGATTCTCGAGCTGAAAACGTGATTTCCTAGCATCCCCGCCCTTCCCCGCTCTTACTTGTTTACGAGACAGTAGCTGTCAAAGCAGAGCGGCGCGCCACCCCACGTGTTCAAACGTTTAGAAAGTTACACACTTATGGTGCTGAGGCGCTTCATGAAGGAACTGGCACGCCAGTCTTCGTTTTATTTATAGTCTGATGTACATATAGCGGTACTCTCTAAGCAAAACTCATTTATAATTTCGTTATGACGGACAGAGGCACAAAGCAGGCCAACGCAAAATGGTGGCCATTAAAGAGTGAGCATGCGCGGGCTTTTGAAAGAAATGCAGTTCATTTCGCTGTATGAAGAAGCACATAGAGGGCTGCTGTCAATAACCGATCGAACCGTGGCTGTTATTCTTAGCGAAAACATTGATAAGGGGAGTTTTTCTGACGGTCTCCTAAATGCTAGATAGATGCACATTTTATATAGCTTACAACTGATGAGCTAGCCAAGCAGTTTTTCGTTTTCTGCATAAAGGAATTTCCTACTTTGTCAGGTCAATGGCACCAGGAAAATGGGAAATTCATTTGTGGTCCTTGTTGTATAGGTGTGGTAGAATTAGCGTTCTCTCATCTAGTGTCCGAGTTTTGGGGGAAACGGTTACTCCTCTTCACGTGCATTTGAGAAGCGAAAAATTGAAACGCAAATTTTAGAATGTTGAGTTTTAACGGGGGGAGGGGCGAGGGGCAAGAGGTGGTACGTCAGCTAATGCTTGTAGATTTTGGTTGGTCTACCGTTGAAACGAATTCTCATTTACGTTTTTAGGATCAATGGTTCTGTGTTATTTTGCGTTGTTCACTGCTGTCTCAACTGTGAATCGAAATTTGGGCAGATTGTCTGAAATGGAGGTATGAGAGCTGATATTTTGCTTTCACAATGCAGACTTTTGTTCATTTATTTGCTACAGCCACAATCGAATGTGACGGGGCGGTGGGTACGGTGGCAGTGTGCCTGGAGCGTTGCCAGTACTTGCTATGCATAGGTGCGGAGGTGCGGCTGGTAGTGCACCATCATGTCAGTACTGTATCGATTTCATCGTTTAAGCCAATACGTGGTATGCATATTCAGGTAAAGCCTGCACGTGCACGTCAGCTGTCGAAGATGACGAAGCGGCTGAAGAAGGTATCACGCGCATACGGAGGTTGTCTATCCGCAGCTGCTGTGAGGGAACGTATCATCAGGGCGTTCCTCATCGAGGAGCAGAAGATCGTCGTTCGTGTTTTGAAGGCAAAGCAGAACGCTGAGAAGAAATGAAGTTTGTGCAGGCTGGGATATGTATTGTTGTTTTGTTTTGTTGTGAAAAGCGCTCTCAATAAGAATGTTTCGCCGTTTCCTTGTATTAATGCAACGCACATCTCAGAGGGCAGTTTGCCATGTTTTTTTGAACAGGGTATTCCGATGTTGGGCTGCAGCTAACCTTTGAAGGGGTGATGTTGTTTGCCTTCATAAGGTGTGTGTCCTCTTCGCGACTGTTGAGGGGGTAGTGTTCTTTAAAGAAATATCACATTCACCGAGGATCATATTGAAGCTGTAGGTCGGGAAAAAAAATCAAGAAGGTATGATCTGTTGCGAGGTAGGGTTCAAGGGACAGGCTGCTTAAAGCGGTTGTGGAGTTCCAAAACATGTAAATTAGTGATATCGAAAACTCGTAAATATTTCTAATTTCGGTCGGAAAATCATGGCTGTATTAAAAAGCAGCTGGGGTACATTCGTTCAACCTGCTAAGGCAGTCAAGTAGATACTCATACCTTTTTGCAGTTACTTACTAATACCTTTTTGCAATTACTTACTAATAAAGTGGCTGGGCATAACGATGTGTTGATGGTTAATAACCCGTTTATCATAGATTAATGATACGCCGTTTCGCTGATGTCAAGTCACATTACGGTTGGTGTGAATGTGGAATAGGGAAAGCGAGGAGTAGGATACGTGGATGGGGAAAACGAAGGAGGTAGGGGTGGTGGTGTGGGATCAGTGTGAAGGACAACACTAAAAATCTTTGTACATGGCGGAATTGATATGGGGAAATAGCGCTAAATAGTAGTGTTGTTGTTTAATGAAATATGCAGGCAGGTGAATGTCTGGAAGTTAAGCTGTATTGAGAATGCGAAATGTCAATCCGTTGTTACCGGAACTAACCCTTTCACAAAGGCAATTTTCCTCAGCCATAGGTGATAATGGGTATAATTGGTAGCAAAAATTGACACTGTTTATACGGTCATATGCTGTAAACACAAATCATCACTTACTAATTTGAACTCAAGCTTAATTTTTCTCAGCGTTTCTTCATTGCTAATGACTGTTTCGCGTGCCTCATAGCAGGTTGTTGCTGTGCTATCAAAAAATGTAACATTCAACTTATTCCGTGAATAGAGAAGATGTACCACATTACCCCGAGCAGAGCCTCTGGAGCTATAAAGTTCATAGCTTCCTGAGCGTTCATTTATTGGGGGAGGAGCTGTACCGAGAAAGAGGTCATTTTTTCCACTAGCTTGAAAAACGGTTATTCGAGAGAGAGAGAGACAGGGTTTATTTGGAGTTGCACGGTAGTTATAATGTCGCTGTTTCTTTCCCTTTTCTCCGCTATAACGATTGGAATGTTTTCCTTTCTAAAACTTCGCCGAAGTGCTGAAGTGCGTCTCGTTGTTGTTTTTAAACGATCTGATCAAAATTCGTTGCAGTTGAACAATTAGCACGTGAATTTCGTTCCGGGATCAACGAATTCCGATGTTTTATCGAGTTCCGGTTTGCGTTTTTGAAGGCATCTCCTCTATTACATCCGTCATTTCGATAATGAACCAACAACAATGAATGTAACAACCTTCAACAATACAAACATTTCTTTTAAGCAGTAAAAACAATTTTGCAATAACACAAATGCTGATGCTGTCTGCGAGTCAAATGATATGAATGCATGGGAGCGACCCATCACTCTCTTCCTCCCACCCCC
>JPKZ01001611.1:119891-151064 GCA_000803305.1 Toxocara canis
AGGTGGGGGGGGGGGGAGAGAGAGAGAAAGGAGGATCTTCTAAGGGGTCACTTTAACAGTGACGGAGAGAGCCTCCAAACAGGCTTTTTGACTAGAGAATGGGGGCGAAGAGAGGATTGGAAAATAAGGGGGAAAAAAAAGGTGGGATCTACTCCCCGTCGGGGTTCGCAGTGCAAAACCCCGTGAACAAGGATCCACCTAGAACGCTAATGCAGAGTGAACGAAAATATCTATTAGCTATTTGTTTGTAAAACAATTCGCTTTTAGTGATGATCACGTTTTTCTAAGCCGTTCTGTTTCTGTTCCAAAAATTTGTCCGAAAAACATGTTGTCGTTCAAGTTAACGCTAATTGACTTAGTATTTTATGTAATCATTTAGGTGATTAGTATTTAAGCTAACTATTCTGAGTATGAAAAATTCATCTTCGCTTAGTCAAAAAATATGGTTCGATTATTTAGATTAAGTGTGATGATATGGTTAAAAGCTGCAAATTTTAGTGCTTTCAATCGCTGCTCATTTAAACGAAATTTCTCTCGCTTTTCTAAATGGAAATTGTTGTTTTATTTGTTTCTATTTAGACTACACGTATCGTTGTGGTATAGTTTATAATAGATGCAAGTGTTGTGTATACTTAAATGTATATACAGCTGTACATAATCATAATTAACCATTATGTATCATTAGATCCATAAAAGCATTCCAAATGGTTATTTACCGTATTCAAGTTGAAAAAAAGCTTCATTATACTTTTTTCATATTAAATGCTCAAGAAAAATAGGTGGATTCTGACCAGTTGAGCAGTTTCGCTTCATCTCCGGGCTTTAAAGTAAAGATACGCTTCTATGCCGACCCGCAAAATGACTGAAAATCATTAACACTTGTAAGGAGAATAACAACTTAATCGAATTCAACTGAATTCAATGTGAATATTCAATTTAACTTCAATTTAACTCAATGTGAATATTCAATTAACAGTTTCATTTCGAATACTTTTGAGTTATTTGTTTCCAGCGTAAATGTAAAGCTTAAAGCAAGGGCGCCATCTTAAAGTTTATCGAAAATCTCTTATTAATTATTCTGATTTCCTCTAATGATCGAATTTTATAGACCAGTTGTAATATTTTGCAAAATTATCTCATAATAAAACGATTTTTTTCGCCGTTGATATGCTGAGTTGATTTTTAGTTCATTTATATGTTTAAATTTATCTTCAGATAATTTCTGTTATTTACAAAAAATTAAAATTAAGACGAAAAACTCTCATCGAATTTTGTCGCCCGAAAAAATGAATGTGAATTCATCCGTCCATCCATCCATTTGGTTGAACAAAAAGTGTTTCGTTTTTTTTGTTGCTGCTTTGTTGTGCATGAAAATGTGCAACGGAAAAGTGCAAAAGCATGTAGCGAAACGCTGCTAATTGACTGCCGGACGCACTTCACCCTTTGTTTCGTTTTGCTCAAAAATTGTTCGCTTTTGTTTTTGAAAAAAAAAAGAAGTCATTATTCATAAAAATACATCCGTCTTATTAATTTATAACTTATCGTGATTTGGGAAAAAAAAATAAAAGCGATTTTGCTTGTTTTACTTATGGTTTTAAAACTTAAACATATGATTCATTCAAAATTCATTTGGAATAATTTTTGTTTGTAATTAAAATCTCAGTTCATCGAACTATAGAGATCGAAAAGAAATCTCAAATTTGTGGTGATAATGATGAACTTGTTTACTTTATGATAAGTGCGATAAGTACTGAACACGATAAGTATGATTTTGGAGCAAAATAATATAAAGACTACTGATATACATAATATAGCAATGTAACTGAGGTGTTAACGGTTCAGGTGAAGGCTTCATGATTAAATGTTTTTTTTTAAATGTCGACTTCCGTTCTAGGTCTTTCACAAAGTGCAATTGTGCCTTCACGTTCATCATAAACTACAAGCAAACGTAGACCGACCGTTCATTGGAGCATACGTCCGCAATCACTACGCTCCTTCTTTTAAATTCATCAGTTTCATGATTTATTAAAATTAGAGAATCAGAGTATTTGATCACATAACTCAATCACCTTGATCACCTTGGTGATCACATAACTCAATCACCAAGGTGATCAAGGTGATTGAGTTATGTGATCAAGTACTCTGATTCTCTATATTTGTATGTCCTAATGACAACTGCTCATTGCATTCTTGTATTAGGTAGTCAGCGTTCAAAATAGCAGGAATAACTGCTATTTTGGCTTGAGTCATATTCTCATTTTGTATACAACCCAACCCCCGCCCCTCCCACTCATTGATGAGTTTTGCTTTTTTTTTTTAAATTTTTGTATGGATCGCATTTTTTTTTTGCATAGCATATAACTTTGTCGAGTATTCTGTTGATATTTTGACGAAGTATTGTCTAAACGCGAGGTTTTCGTCGATTATTAATCCAAAGCTTCTTGAACATATTACATTTCGTTTTCCGGTTTTTTCGTCGCTATACATAGATTGGTATTTAAAGCTTACGGTGTGCTAACCATATTTCGCTTTTAGTCGGTGTTATTTTACTCGAATCTCTGCACAATTATCGCCATTAGCTCTGCTAGTTGTATATCGTTAAGTTAAAATATTGGCAGTGTTCCATGCAACCTTGTACCGTATTCACAATTCAATTTTGGTTTCGATTTGACTTATCACATTAGGCACATATATGATCTCACATTTTTGCTGTGCATAAGTACACCATTTTTCTCATTCTGAGCACGGCCGGCTATGTATTGCGAAATATTGCGGAGCTATTGCGAAATAACAAGTTTAATACTCTTTTATACTTACTTTTCTTACTAAGCTGAGTTTATGGTGGCAAATTTGAACGATTTAGTGCTTCGCTTCGCAATTATCTTTGGATTTGCCTTAAATTCATTGAGCATATCGATACGATGAATACATTTTTTTTCTGTCTATCTTCTAGCATTACCGTTTAAACGACGTTTAATGTTTTAGGCGTCTCGCTAAATGTGATCATCTCTTTCGAGCATATCGACAACATCTTCACTCATAACCGGTCGTCGGCTCGATTCATGCAACTTTTTTGCTCGCAAATGCACATCGAATGCTTCATTCATTTTGCGCTCTTTCAACGAAAATAATAAATCTTTTAAAAAGAAAAGTGAATTTGAAAAAGTAAACGTTCGATGTGAACGTAACCATGTCTGAAATACAATGAGGACACCAAGCAAAATCGCTTCAGCAGAAGAGATGATTTCAGTGGGAAGCGCATAAGCTTTTAATTAATTTTTTTTGGGAAGGGGGGGGGGGTTAACCGAAAGCGAAAGAGTAAAAATAATGAGGAGTAATTTTGTGGGAAGAATATGCAAAAGTTGAAACAAAAACAGTCAGTGAAAAGAATTCGTTAACCACGATAAGTTTTTTGGCACTTAGCAATCTGGTTTTAGCTCCTGCTTATACGTTGATTATCGAGAAGGTGTTTGATAGAGATTTTACTAAACGATGTAATACATTGGCGATCGTATTCGGAGTGTAATTGTTGTGTCGTCATCCCACTAGTTTACGAGACAAAATGGCTGGAGAAAATGCTAAAAAAATTACAGGTTGTTGGGTGACCTAAAATAAATAATTGATCGCCACCTCGACGGAGTATTGTTGTTATCGAACGATGTGATTCGAAGTGATCAAAGCAGAGCAGATTTGAAGCGAATGACGGCGAAAATAAAAGACGACAGAGGAGTTGATCCACCTCTATGCACCTCTATGCACTTGATCCACCTCTATGCACTTTTGCAAAACGTATTAGCGTAACATCTTGTTTTAGAGCTTATATTTGTGCGTCAGTCCTTGCGATAATTTCAAGTTTGGAATTTAGGGTTATAAAATTTGATAGGATAATCAATACTCAAGGCTCACCTATTATCGTACGCTTTTTCGAACCAGTTAACCACGAGAAGTTATATTCAGTCAAACTTGCTAACGATTTGTGTTCATTTTCAATTTTTCAAAAATCGATCTGGTTGCATTTCCGGTCAGTCGGGTACAAGAACAATGAAGTTTAAATGTGCGGCTGGTTCGATGAAAATATGAATTTTCGTTATTTGTTAAAAGTTTATAAATCCGGCTAGTTTAATGAATACAGTTGCAAATTGTAAGGGTAGGCGTTAGGCCTTGGCGCATATTCCCAAAAGATGAATGAAGAAAGAGGATTTTCTAGAAGTTGCTTCAGCGTTTTCTATTTTTACACTACTTCAGTTATCTTTAAATACTTTGATTTAGTAACGGCTCTGTTTCTAAACTATTCTATTCCTAATAATAGTACCACTACAGAAAGTTCTCTTTAGCGATTGTTAAAAATGCGAGAAAATAGATGAAATTCTTCACAACGTGAAGAATTGTAGAGTTTCGTTGCTTTAAAGAACAATCTAACGGTCAGTTCAAGTAACAGAAACGCATCAAATTCAATTGTAGAACTATCGACTTAAAGCAACGATTCAATGAGATAAAATCGTCTTTGCAATGTAGAAAAATGTGGAGCATTGAGCAGTCTTGGTAATAGTAGCAAAATTTTTTCGTTTTATTTTAGGCATTAGGGATTTCCAGCAAGAATACAATTACACTTCCGTTAAGTCAAGCAACTATTTTTTGTCCCAAATAATTAAATAGATATTAAATAAATTTTCATTAATTATGCAAATTTGACACGCTTTATGCAAATTTGGCACATTTTTTGCAAATTTGAGGTTTTTTCTTTGCAAATTTGACACTAAACCGATGTGAAATTTGCATTGGCGCAGCGTTCACCCGATATGGCAGTTGTAAAGTGAGCAGTGAGAGGGGTTGAAAAGTTTTAAAAAATTATAAAATAAACGTATTTTACTTCCTCATATAAATCAAAATTTTTTTGGAGCATAAAATATGGATATTACACCTTTTAAAGAGTAATAAATTGTGAAAAAAAAAACAAATTTAGCCGATTAAACGGGTTTGTTTCTATAAAATTCCCACTGAAGTTCGAGCGTGATTTCAGCCGTGCAGCATTACATATTTTCTTTCGCTTAATTTCTTCCAAGCTTATCATCTAAACATCCCACCATCTTTATGCCATCTTTAAGCAAATCTTTATGCAAATCAGCTTTATGCAAATTTAAAATCTTCTTATTCGTTACCAAGATTGCGCATTTCGCTCTTTTGTCACTTTCCTTCCACACATCGATGTTTAATCTGTCGTTTTGATTTCGTTATGCTTTCGTATATCCGTGTAAACGTTCTTGTGTGTCCCGTTCTGCTCATCCCTTATGTATTAATTTTTTCACACCGATCCTTATATTATTGATTTGTAACAAGGATAAATACTTCTAGATGTTGTATGTCTGTATATTTCTGAAAAATTTCAAACATACATCATCAAAAGAGGGTGGTGAAATTCCAAACCATGTGAGGAATTCATTGATTAAAGTTTTATGTTTGGAGTTGCTTGGGAATCCATCGCTTGAGAAAGGTAAGTGAACGAAAGCGCGGAGACCTCACATGTGCGAAGATTCAATATCTGATTGAATTTTGGTGGGATGAATGCGATAAGCCTAGATTTTCCTGAACAATACCAACGCGGGAGGTGAAAGAGGGTAGGAGATATGTGCTCTCTCGTGCCAACATATTTCATGATTTTTAGAATAACACTTAATCCAGTAGTATTTACTCAAAACCAGAAATAATAGTTTTTTTTCCACTTCAAGAACATTAAAAATTTTTCAGTAACAGAAAAAATTCAATTGACTGCAGCAAAAAAAAATTATGGCCCTTTGAAGCGCTTTTGTCAGCTCCAATTAGAGAGCACCATTATTAAGATATTGCCAAATTTATGAGTGGCGCCATTCAAGGGGAGGGGGAGGAGGGACAACACTTTTCACGTAGCGATTTTTCAAGCTGAGTGTCACAATGCAAATATGAATTCTTCAGAATGGCAAACAATAATGAAATTCTAGATGCTCGGCCGTCATATGCTGGCCATTTCTGGTGGGCATTTTTAATAAACGAAGTAAGGATATATGCCAAAGAATGGCACCATATGCGTTTTGGCAATTCTCCCCTTTAAGATCAACCGATCCCATAAGCTATCAACAAACTATTATATTCTCAAAAAAAGGCAATTGCAACAATAAATTAGCATTTTCACCACCGTGCTAAGAAAAATTACTTCCTATAAGTGTTAGGAAATTCGCAATTAGTAAAATATATTAAGGGAATTTCATTTCTATTTGCGTGCATATATGTACTCGCGTCTTATCTACCTATCTGTCTTGTGATTTCAACTTGGCAGTCAGCGGACTTAGGTTTATGAAATTTAACAGATATAATCTATACGATCCTTACCTTGATATACAATCTATATAATCTATAATCTATGTGATCCTTACCTTGATTACCTTAAACAGCTTTGATTTCATCAGTTTCATCGTGCTCTCCATCGACGCAGCTGACAATTTTTCATCTGTCGCGATCTCGAGCTCGCGGCATTCGAGCAACGCCATATAGACGTCGCAGCTCATCTTCCCATTTTACTTTCCATACGCTATGATCAGTAGCACTTATTTTGCAATTTTAAACTAAAGCGAAATCCGCCTTTCCCAAATAGATAGGTGTAAAAATTAGCGGATGTTTTCATGACCATTTCGGTTATACGGTTCAGTCGATTAAGTTGTTCGAAAATAAAATTTTTTGTCGACCATTTCAAAGAGATATTCGCTCGGATGAAGTTTGAATTTTTGCGGTTTGTTATCACTTGATAAAACCGATCGGTTTGATAAATTGCGCCAACGTGCATGTTACACTAGTTGGTTAGCGCACATGCTTCGAATCGTTTTTGACTGACTGCCATTCGATTTAATCTATTCTGATATGCCATTAATTAACGAATTTTAATGCTACATTAAACGTGTATAAATCTTGGCAAGAAGTAAAACTGAGCATAGGAATATCGAGTAATTTGGACTGCCAACTCTCGTAAACTTTAAAATCAGTGATTTCCATGCTGAAATTGCATTAGGCACACGGTAACGTACATACACATCACAATAATGCACCACGCAAATGCAAACTGACCAAATCATACGGTAAAACAATTACTATTAATTACTATTAATTGCTAAAACGACTGGTAAAATTTACTTAAGAAGAATATAATTGAGCTAATTTAATGTCAACGCTTATCGAAACCCTCTTCAGACTGCGAATTTTCTAAGCATTGTAATTTATCTACAAACAAAAGGTCACCACCATCTTGCGAGTATTAGTCAGCTTTTCATGAATACTACATAGCTTCTTTCTCTCTCTCTCTCTCTCTCCCCCCCCCCCCCCCCCCCCCTTTTCGCTATGGTCCAGTTCAGTGGTGGACATAATTCAAAGAAAAAAATAAACTAAGGGAGTGCATCCTGGACAAAAATTTGAATTGCTGCAAAAAAGCGCCAATGGAAAAAAAAATTCTGGCGCTCGAATGTTTTTTCAGAGTTTTCTTTGGTAGGGGTTTCGGGATTTTTAGGCTTTTAAAGCTCATTTCTGCTTTATCGAACGTGCTGTTCAATGCCAGTACTACCTCGCCCTAAGTATGCCGTTGAACTAGCTTTAACGCAGTTCATCCACTCATAATGGAAGCTAGAGAAATTCGGTGTTGATCATTAATTGCGAATCGCAATAAGTCGGAATGTCACCTACCGAGCAAACGTTGCGTTCGGTTCTCAGTAAAAATTATCGTTAATTATCATCTTTTTTTTCCTCTCACCCGAACACTTTCGCTTCACTTCGCATTCCCTAGTTGGACGCTCATTCTGTTTTACGAGATACTTCGCAAAAATAGTTGAGTGAATTCTCAACGGTCACAGCAAATAATACAAATGAACATAGAAAGCGTTATTTTTTTCCCACTTTTTTGAATCATCATCAACAATCATGAAAGATCATGAACAATCATGAAAGATCATGAAAAATCATGAAAGAAATAAGGGAGTTTCGGTTTATTCCTGCAAACGTAAAATAACAACTGATTCGTTGCATTTCTGACTGAGGTGAGACATTTCTTCCATGCACAACGTGAGGGCGATTAGGCTCCAATGCAGCATGTCTTTGTCGCAGCTACGCAACATTACCGCATACGGTAACCATATGGATATATCAATGTGCACCAGTCATTTCAATAACTTGTGAACTGTTGTAAATTAACTGATATACTATACTAGTTGCTCTACCAATTACTTCAATCATGATACAAGTACGGATTCTTCATAAGTCGCCTTGTTTTCTTGTTTTTTTTTCTTTTTTAAATGTTGTAAACCACTGGAAAACATGATAGAAGCAACGTATGATGATACGAAAGTAGTCTTTGTTGATTTGATTTCAAAAGTAGCATCCCTTGGATCAAACGGAATAAAATGTGCATGATCGACGCAATCAAACACAAAGCAACGATCAGCAAGCAAATGTTTAACGCTTCACTCGATCATGGTTCGCCAATTAGCTGCACCATCTTCACTTGTAATGTATAATTTTTTGAGACTGGATACGAAGAAGTTCATGATTTGCAGGATGATATCAGTGGGGCGACTGAGGTAATTAACCGCTTCCAATTATCCATTCCAACTTTCTTCAATGAAACATCAACGTGCTGAAAGTGTACGATCGAGTAAATAAAATTAAGGTGAATCGTGCAACCCGTAAAAAATCTTCAAAATCTTTCAAAGGTGGTGTTAAACGAAAGAGTGAGACGAATTTGGAACAAAACTATCGATTCTTTTGAATGTTGTTAAGGAGTAAGTAGCCAGAGTACTACTTATATAATTGCAGTGCTCCCAATAATTGGCCTGAAATCAAATTTTAAAAATATTCGGGTCGCCTCCAAATTTCATTACAGACGGTTGACAGCGTGAAGGTGCCAAAATGAAATTCACTTAAAAATATGAAATTTTTGATGGCCTCTATCGGACTTGCCTAGCCTATAGACCACGATACCTCTGCAATGCCAGAGTGGATGAACAAGATCAACGCACTGATTTAAATCTTGAATTATGGGATGCTACAAAATTTGCATGTGTGAATTTTATTGCCGATACCTATAAAAATTATCGAAATATTATTAAGCATAACTGCACTGTGTCTTCGAATGTCGACCCGATCGGTTAGTCTGATGACGGCAATTACAAAAACGTTTTCGTGGCAGCCCATCTGGTGCGCTTCCCCGCTTGTATTCCCCTTGGCTTTTGCGTTATGACGGATGGGGTATCCTTTGGATACGTTAACCAGTGAAACTATCCAGAAAGGTACTTTAGTAAAACTATCCAGGAAGCGTTTGAAATTCTTTCCGGGCTGAGATAAAACGCATGAACACTTACTTATCCGAGGGAGGCAACCCATGGTAAATACCGATCAGTAAATGATAACGTTTTGCGTTTATCGATAAACTTGTGAGTTTTAAAAAACACTTACGCTTTTCCTGCCCAAGAGATAGGACAAGTACGTCTGCCGTCTCTACATTTGCATCACACACAACTCAATCTTTCAAATCCCTTCACCATCCCATATTCCGCTCCCCCCATCCCACACTCCACTCCCCCTTCCTCTCCTTCCCCGTTTATATTTAACGCTCTCGTGAAACCACTCTCATGAACTTACGCTCACAGCTGGAATAGTGCGCTACTAAGCGTATCGAATGTCTCGCGACGAGCATGCAATTTTTCACTACGGTCCTTAGTGGCACCGAAATTTATCGATTTGCTAGAATTGAATGCCGTATCTCGACGTTTTTTTTGGCGCAAGATTGTGTTTTGCCGATTGGTTACGGCGGGTTGATCCCACCAGATTTCTTTTTTGTAGATACTTTAGAAAAAAGTATCATTCGTCATCTCGATCGTCGTTCGAGGCGATTCATGGACCGCGTTTGTCTTGTGAACGTGCTGCGCATGATAGACCACTTACGCGGCTCTTGATTTCTTCGACGGGGGATTAGTTTGGAGGCTTCTGATGAAACGTGCGGACGATATCTTTTTGTTTCGCTTTGCAAACTTGGACCTATTCTTAGCCCAGTTTGGCCGTCTGCCCTGCCTTACGGATTTGGTGCTGCTGTTAACACTCATCAGAGTTACGATGTGATCCCTTCTTTAACATGTATATATGTATATACATGTATATATATATACATTTACATATGCATGTGTATGTTTGTATACAGATATATACATATATGCACACGTGCACATGTATGTATGTACATATACAAGTACATATACATATGTACACAGATGTATGCATGTATATGCAAAGTTTAAAGTACATACATACATGTGCATATGTACATGTATACATCTATATGTACGTATATATACACACGTAGATACAAGTATATATACACATATGTACACACATATACACATATGTATGCTGTACATATATATATAGCTAGGGTGCTTCTTCAGCTTTTTTTGGTTATCAGACGTGTTTGTTATTGCTATCAGCACTTAGAGGCGGCGGAGAAGGAGAGAATAATCAGCGTCTGCTGATCCAATATATTATTTTGGTTGTTGTGCCGATCGTCTTGCTTTAATTCATTCTTTCACGATAGACCGTTAAAATGAAAAGACCTCGTGCACGGTCAGTTTTTCTCGAAATTTATTGCAGTTGTTACACTGCTCATACATGATATGAAACACATGTTTGTGTCTCATACATTCGCCGTGGTGACTTGCTCACTCGTCTGACTGTACGCGTTATGATTGCTTGACGTGTTTATTGTTTTCAGGTATAATCAATATACTTCGCTCGGGATTGTGTCACTTTTTTTGACGGATAGGAAGTAATGTACGGCTTCACGGGTCAAAGCCAATACGGGTAAATGTTTCTTCTGTCGCTGAATAATACCGACGAGATAAGGAAACTATCCGTTTATTCAGCATTGCTGAAATAGGAGTGGGAGTTTTTGGTTTTAAAGACCCAACAAGGCTGCACTGGTGGGAAAAATTTGCTGTTTTGAGAGAAGGAATGAAAAATTTTGCTAGAAAAAGGGGAAGTGTTCAGAGCACATTTAAGCTTTTACATCTAATTTTTTGGGAACAGAAACTACTGGCCAAAACAGTGAAAAAACTGTACTGGTAATATCTAAAGGAGTTCTGCAAAATCTGGGACTTTTTCTTTTTTTTCTTGGACATATAAGTCTCGTCTCATCCGAATTGCTTAGGCGATTGAACGACGAATTCTGGTATGGTGGGAAAAAATTGGAGGAAAGTATGCGTCCAAAACTAGGTGAATGACAGTGAAAAGTTATGGAGTCCAATAAAAAGACAACTTACGTTCAGAATTGTTATCATTTAGTATCATCGGTCCTCAGATAGACGGCATGTGATTGTCGAACGCTACTTGGAGGGGTATTCGCGTCGGTAATGTGATTTTCATGTACAGTTTTGCGTTGAGAATGGTAAACAAAAAGCCGATTCAGACAAATTCAGGCAATTTTGATGTGAGAATACGAACGGAAAATGTCGCAGTCGGAACGATGACGACCGATAAAAACGAAAATGGTGAACAGGGAGGTAGTATACCGCGCTAGTAGTATGAAAGGAATTCCAAGGAATCGTACTAACACAGCAAGAAAAAGTTTATTTGTTGTGTTAGTACGCTTGGGTAGATGGTTAATTGTTTTAAGAAGCTACAATTCGACGTATGCTACGTCACCGGCGGCAGCCGTCTACAGCGCGGTACAGTCGCAGCAGACAGCGCATACGCCGACGTTGGGTGCTGTTGGAGCCACCAATCCGACCAGTGTCTACGCCAGGTTATTTTTAAGATCGTTTTTTTTTCTTGGTGGAAAGAGGCCTGTGAATGTGGCTAAACGAATCTTGGAAATGTTTGTGTTATGCTTTTAGCGTGGAAAAACGATGAATTGATGATCATCATTCTATATGCATGAAAACAGTGGATGTTAGGATGATAGAAACGCGTTGCTGATGTGGAAAAGGTTCCAGTTCGATCTCTTTTTCTCAATCTTTGCTTTGGGTGGGATAGGGGAAGGGGTGGTCGGAAAGGGGAAGGGGTAGGGGATTCCAGGCATTGCATATTGCATTTAAAGCAGTCACTAATCGAAAATCGTTTCACTGCGGCCAGCGACAAGATGCCCAATAAACTGAATTAGGTTGCCAGTTATGAAGAAGTTTCCTCATGCGGTGAAGAGGCATTCTCGAAACATAGGTGATTGCTGTTTGTGATCGATAGATTAACCTGCTTGGTGTTACGCTTTTTTTTTTGAAATTAGAAAATAGCCTACCTGCTAGTTATGATTTGATTTGCGCCTAAATTGGGCTTTTGCTTTAGCACTTCGGCATCTTGTCGTTATTATTTACCAAACGTTCTTGTTTACCAAACGTCAAAGATTGAAATTTGTGCTCGTACAATTGCCTTTTTGTTCGACGGACGCATGGATAAATAGCGATCGTGGGTTTGCTTTAATGTGACAAAGTATATCCATATGCAGTAATGAACGCCAGCCGAGTTGCTGCTTGAAGCTTTGAATTGTATTCTTTCAGTGAAAATGGCCAGCTGTATAGAAGTTTCAGTTTCTCGAACGCGGCCGCAGCAGCAGCAGCAGCTCCATCGGGATCGCCTTACGCAGCAGCGGCAGCCTATGCAGCCACTCCGAGCGCAGCCGCCGCCTATGCACAATACGGTCAGACAGCAGCAGCTGTAGCTGCTGTACAGCAACAACAACAGGTTAGTATTTAACTTAGCATTTCGTTATATTGGCCGATGATACGTCTGTAGTCTAATGGTTTCTGCGCTGGCTTGGCACCTAGGGCGTTCTGGCTAAATGTTCTTAGTCCAGGACTTCGGGAAATGCTTCTCTTTCTCTTAAGGCAAACAGTTTTTGTGGACAGGTGGAGAAAGGAAACAGTGGCATTCAGAAGTACATTCCGTGTTTTTTTGTGGGGGGGGGGGGAACAAGTTTTAAAAAATAAATATAATATGTTGATTTTCGGACTTTTAAGGTTTTTAATTTCGCCAAATACAGGATTATTTGCGGGGATAGACGCGGATTAATATAGCTCTGAATGTTTTGTTTATAGCTTCAAGCTGCAACGGGAGTGGTAAGTGCATCTGCGGGTTATGGAGCTCACGGTGCCGCTACGCGCCTCACCGATTCCTACAGCACTGTAGGCACAGTGCCTTCCACTGGTGGGACGTATACTTCGCTAGCGGGTTCGTTCAGTCTCATCTCGCTACTTATTTGTGTATCGCCGACTTGCTAATTTTGCATTTGTTTGGTTGTTGATATGCTTGAATGCTGTGATGAAGGTGAAGAGCAATTTACGGGCCACAGGGCTGTAACTGTCCTGGAAGAGTAGAAGGGGAGGAGCATGGGTTTGGATTCAGTCAATGGAGCAGGAAATAAAATTGGATGGAAACAACGGTTGCAATCGATATGGGGTAGTTTTGAGACTGAGCGGTCAAACAGACATTTAGAAGACGCAGAGTCGTAATGGCGGATTTGCAGTATCGGAATTTATTGATTTTGACCTACCGCCAATTTCTAGCAGCTTGCCAGTAATTTTGAGCCCTCATTTATGGACATTTCTTTGCATGCGCTTGCGTTTCTGTGGTGTCGTAAGCCTTTCTCGCGGAACGTTGTAAGGATGGTAGCGACTTCTGAAGGTTGTATGAAAATTAAACGAGTGAAAAGTCTGAAAGTATGGAAAAGAGCAATTTCTGTTGGCTTCGTAAATTGTTGTGTGATGCGGTACATGACGGTGTTGCCAGCTTTTTTCTAAAATTTACTGAAATTAATTAAGATCTTGAATGACTGAACGATCAGCTGCCGGAGCGAACGTGATAGGCGAATTTTTTGATTTACTAATTAGCCGAGAACGATTGAGATTATGTGACTGATGGTTGTTTGCAAATTTGAAGCCACTCACGGCAGTAATGAGTAGCGACATTTAAAGTCGAAACGCTGTTGTTCTATTGGTATCGGTAAAGTTTTTGTGAAAGGTGATATAACAAAAAGAAAAAATTTTGATAAGATAACTTGTTATGAGCCGAATAATATTTTATTCATTTAGCGGGCATATTGAGGAGGAAGGGTAGCGCAATAAACGGCTAGTTTAGAAGGCATGAAAAGTTTTTATAACGAGCCTCAATAATTGGTTTAATGAAGTGGTGTAGTCGATTGGTGACTAAATTTGCAGATTATACAAACACTTTACGCACGGCGGCAGCAGCAGCAGCGGCAGCGAATCCAACGAGTAACAGTTCGTTTGTGGGTGTGACGCGCATTGGAACAACGTCATCAAATCCGCTTACCAACACTGCGTGTTCGATGACTGGGACTAGCACAGCTGGTTGGCGCTTTCACTCTTTGAGCATATTACTCTCAGTTGGGAAGTAGTTCTTGTACGAACCATATAGCTGTTGCAGACATGAATATGTGGCTTGTTGTTGCTACCAGAAAGTGGGTTCGGTGATCGCTCCACTTATGAGCTGTAGTCGGAAGTAGATCCGCAGACGGGTGAGCGAGGGGAGAGCAATTGAATTCATCTATGTCAGTGTGCTGTTCTGTCTGGGAACTTCTCTTGAACCAAAAAAGGCTGATCTGTTGGCAGGTATGAAACTTTTTATGCAAAATGTTAAGGGCGGAGCTTTTTGGTCACCGGAAAGGTCGAGAAAGCGCAATAGCAAATGAAGGGCGGCAAGGCAAGCAAGAGGGCCACTTCGATAGTAGTATCAGTCGTGCATGTGCTGGGTGGTTGTTTTTGTTTGTATTTGTACAGGATATGTTATATCGTTAAACATTATGCCTGTTTCTGTTCGTACATGGTGGTGGGGTGTGCTGATGGGTGTTTTTGATTCGTTATTGTGTAAAGGAGAGGGAGGGGGAGGAGGAAGAGAAAAAGAGGGACCTTCTACACTAGTATCATCTGATATGTTCATAAGATTTGAACCGTTAAAGATGTGCATCTTCCTGTGGAAAATTCACTTCCCGAGTATTTGACCATTGTTTGCTTGTTGGAAATTAAAAATTTATTGCGGGAGTTCTGGACCACCTTGATATAAATTTCTTGCAGAAAACGATCGAGTTCGAGTCAGTGATACTTCAGACAGTTTTTGTTTGAGTCTTTCACTTAGTATTTTGAATGCGTAAAATTCATTTTTAATAATAGCATCGACATACACGGGCTATGATGCGGCAGTGTATGCGGCGGCGAGCAGTTACCTGCAATCAAAGGCCGCGGGCACGACGAATGTGTGGATGGGGACTCCGAAGAAGGGAGGTACTGCTGTTGGGTATGGGTCAACGAATGCTTCTTATTCGACGACCGCATCGACGAATGCGGCCAGCACGGGCATGGGACGTGGACAAACGAGCACAAGGGGTACGAATATATTGTAATGTTGCTTTTGGGCGCTTGAAAATCCGTAGCGGTTTACGCTTTCATTGTTTTGTTATACTGATAAAGGCTTACCAAAGAATTTCTTAGCAAAGCTCATGTCGAGTGAGGGATGCTGCGGCAACTGGAGGTTGGAGTAGCAGAGGATTCCAGTTACTCCCAGTTGAAATGTGCGTTTGGCAAAAGTATCCCGATAGTGGCGAATCGCAGTCAGTGAGTCGGTAGTTTGCTTGCCTGGCATGGCTAGAAACCTAAGTTAGTGTAACTTAGAATGTTAAACCTCTTTGCTTAAAGCTGCGAAGTGGTTCAAGTTTCTCGGCAAAAGTCCATCAGAACGGTGAATGCTGCATTTATGTAAAGTTTTAATCAGGATTAATTATGCTGAGGACTTTGCATTTGTATGATTATGTTAGTTCATTTTCACTTTATCCTTTCCTAAGTTATGTTCATCTCTTTGTTATTTGCCATAAAACCTCAAGTAAAGCCTCGTTGAGACATAGCCTTTCCCGAGGATATTTCTTTCCTCCTGTTGAGCGCTGCGAATAAAAGCATTGTGCTCTTCTTAATGATTTCCTCCTTTTGGAAATACTGCAGGCTGCTGCAGAATTTCATTTTGAAACGCCATTCAGCGAAGGCTAAGTAAACAAGTTTTCCATTTGACTGGCCCTGTGTCAAACAAACCGCAATTTTTGAAAAGCTGTTAAATGTTTTTTGCAAGCCTGAAATTTGTGCCTTCAGGTCGTGGTTCTTTTCCAAACAAACGTTATGGAGGACAATCTCGTCCGGCTGGTGACATTCAGCAGTTCTATTGCGAGGTGTGCAAGATCAGCTGCGCGGGATCTCAGGCTGGTTTTTATTTCCCTGGAGTTTTGCGGTTGTTTAAATTTCGATGCATTCAATTATTAATGTGCATGGATTGAACGATAGCACCCGAGCACTGGCTGCAGCAGATCGGCTACAGGGGTTGACCGTAGACGATTGTCGTCTGCGAGTTGGGGAGGATTGATTTTGATGTTCACGTAGTATGGATGCGGTACGTTAAGAATAAGATGTCGTTGAACGTAGATGTTATGAGATCGCAACCTGATCGAGAAAATAATGCGAAAAAGCTAAAAAGATAGAAGGAAATATTGGGAGGAAGAAGGCAATTTTACCGGGAATGTGTTCGCAAACAGCTGCAATCGGTCGGTGATTATCAGCCAAGTCTGAATTTTGGAGAGGGGCGGGGGGCTGATAAACTTATCTGTGGTGGTGACGTATGAGATGTTTGACTTCTTCCGCCTTTTAGGTTTCGGACTAAGTGTGGTGGTGGTTGTTGCTGGCTGCGTTTAGTGCGGTAGTATGGAATTCTGTTACGATTAATTCGACAGGGCACCAGAGGGAGCTATGTTGATTTTGAGGATTAGACTAAGTTCATAGCAGCTAGATGTGTTAGATATGTTGGCAACAGCGCAAGGTATCGTGGGACAATTTTTCATGGTATTTAACCATCTGGGCGGGAGTAGATCCGTGGTAGAGCCCTCGCTCCGCATGCGGGGAGACCAGGCTTCGATTCCCGGCTGCTTCCAACCATGTCACTGACAGCCCAGCTAGGAGATGGTATTAACAACTAGCCAGGCTGTTGTAGCTGTTGCTGTTGCTCGGATGGCTTTTGCTCGGCGTGCGATTGCCTCAGTAACACCGAGACATCGCACTGATGGCCCTAGCGGTAAGAATAAGAATAATAATTCAGCCATCTAGCTATCATTTACTGAAAGTGAATCGAGATGGAGCTTGGTTTATGGGGCCAACGAGAAGAATATTACTGCACTGCAATATTATCATTAAAAGGCCAGAAATCCATGTTTATTGTGCATGATTGAGAAATAAGCATTCCATCCCATCTTCTTTCCGCCAGCTGATTACCACTCACTCGGTCAGGAGGCAAGGATGAGCAGAAGTTCGAGATTTTGGAGACTCACGCAGAATTTTCTAATTGTAGAATGGGCCAATTATGTACGGTAGATGTTGATTACTGCTTTTATCTTTACAGACATTTATTTCTTATCTTTCAGACCTACAAGGAACACATAGAGGGTCAGAAACACAAGAAGAAAGAGGCAATACAAAAGGGAGAGGGTCAGACGCTATCAAAATCGCGAGTTTCGTTCCGTTGTGAGACGTGCAATGTAACCTGCACAGGCAAGGATACTTATGAATCGCATATCCGAGGCAGCAAACACCAAAAGGTTGGCTTTTTTTAAATGGAGTGTACATACAGGAGTTGTGCAATATAAATTATAATATTCCGTTTTCAAGTTTTTATCAGCCAGTGAATGTTCATTAGCAGCTGGTAAGATTTTTTTGAGGAGTGATGTGCTTCGTCGGCATGATCAAGTGCACTTTTCGGGCAAGGATGAAGAAACCTTAATAAATAGAACGAGGTACTTTGTGGAAAGGAGAAAAATTTTGAAAAATGTGTTCAGCTGTTCTCCTTCACGTTGGTTTTTCGACCATATAAGCATCGTGGAGAGGGACGACGAACTCTTATTCACTTTGTTTGGCTGACCTCAGCGCTCGGTCTTTTCTTGTACGGGCGTTTTCATGAGTGAACCATCTCACAATCCGACTATTAGTGCTAACATCTGGACTTTAAAGCAATTGTTTTAAGACAGCGAATCTGATGAAGAAGTTGGGCAAGCCTGTGCCAGAAACACCGACGGTGCTTGCACCCGGTGAGAAGTCAAACTCGGCTGCGCCGGCGGCTAACGGCACTCCGATTGCAACGGTTGGTGGGCCAGCTGTACCCACCAAACGAGTAAGTGGTTCACTTTCTTTAGGAGGCGACAGGAAGGCAAAGAGAGGAAATGGTTAACGGAGGCACATGTAAAGTTGGAATCGTAGGTCAATACTCGTTCTGAGCGAGGAACTGACATTCTAATTCCTTACTCACATGCATCCGTTGAGAGAGCGGACGCGTGGTGTAGTAGTGTGAGGAGGCGTGAATGAATTCCGTTTGCGGTATATTTATGTGCGTTAACAAATGTGTTCAGACTACCGATTCAGCCGAGTAGCAATGACTGTGCAGTGAAATGCAACCGGCTTTTGTGCTGAATGCGGAGGAAAGGACAGTTTATGAACGTTGATCTCTGATTGAGTGTATCTGATTTGAGGTTGTCGGAATAACGAAGATGAACTTTGTTGGAGGACAGAAATTGCAGACGACCGATGGTGCGGCTGGTGCGGCAGATGCAGCTCTTGAAGCGGCTGGGCAGAAGAACGCTGCCGTTGAGGTGCGCGCGGTTACTTCCAGAGCAGTAATGATGACGCGAGGGGTCTATTAAAATTAGTTAACATCAACCATGTGTTGTACGGCTAGGACCGAATTACTGAGGTGTTGGAATTATGTAGTCAAACTTGACCACAGTTTAAAATAAATCAAGGTTGAGGAAGTGATAGTGCAGTTTTTGAAGATAGGAAGGGGCTGTGTCAGTGTGAAATCTATTGTCTACTTCGCTGTCGTGATCCATACATAGAAATTTTATGAAGTTTGCAAATAAATCTGCTCTCAACTGATTTATTGTCGCCTTTCGGATCGTCCGCTCGCCCTTTCGTGCTTGCAACTTTCTGCCTCTTTTCCATTTTATTTGCAAACAAAAACAGCTGTTTGCAGATAGTGTAAGACATAGCCATTGTCTAGGAGGAGACTGTGGCTCGGCTGCTGTTTACCGTTTTGAATTGCTTGTTAATATATAAGCAACTAGGCCATGACTACTTGATATTAGTGGTCGACGATCAGCTCAACACAATATTTTAGGCGGCACTAGCGGCGGAGAAGGACGTGCAGCCGGTGGGTGAAGACTATGTGGAGGAGGAGCGCAACGCGGCTGGCAAACTAGTGCAGTATAATTGCAAATTGTGCGATTGCAAGTTCAGCGACCCGAACGCTAAGAATATTCACATAAAGGGTCGCAAACATCGTCTCCAATATAAGGTTTGCTATGCAGCATCTTTTAACTCAATACCGGGAGCGTTTCTGTCTTGCCCGTAGACGTAACTTTGCGCTCGTAACATGCGCTTGCATAGCTTTCTAAGTTGACAGCCAAGGGGACTATTTGCAGTTATGTGGTCTGTGAACACACTTCTCGCTTTTGCGTTCATTGTCTCAAGGTATTTGCTGTGATGGCATCGAAAGCAAACTTAATTACTTTCACGCATAATTTTATGTATGTCTGCAGTTGGGAATCCTGACGCATTTAGTTTTTAGCTTAAAGTAAATCCGGAGTTGGTAGTTGACGTGAAGCCGAATCAGATGCCTCGAGAGATGCGCAACGAACTGGTTCGTAAGATGCGTGCACACGGTGGGCCGCCTATGATGATGTATGTTGTTTGACGTTGATGTTGAACTGGTATTTTTCATAAATGGTGCTACGAAGAGACTAATTAAGAAACATTTCTTTGGCTACTTTTCCTATATCACAGTTGCCAATGGTCGATTTCCATCTGAGTTTTTTTGGGGGCGGAGGTGGGGGTGGACCAGAGATTATCATTTCGTTTTCCAATTTTGTATGTATGAGTTTTAAGACCTGATGATTCGGAAAAAAAGTGCTGGTTTTAATAATATTTTTTCCCAAGATTCTTTCATGAAGTGTCGCTCTAGATGCCAATGGGAGAAGTTCATAGGCTATATATTATATAGTCAAAATAGCAGAATTTTCAAAAATGGCACCATGGAATCAATAAACGTTAATGCATGCATAACCACGCGATGTTGGCACTGAAATAGCAGCTCTGAAGAATGAGAGCTAAAATGAAGTGCAGAGATTGGCAGGGAACAGTTGCTCAATTGTTTTTTTTGCTGTTACCTGTAAGGTAGCGTTACTTGGTATTTAGTGTTAACGTGATCGCGTTTACAAAGTTGATGAATGATGAGTGTTTAGCGGTATGTGGATACCTTAAAAAAACTTGAAATCGTGTGGTACTGGAAAAGTGATTTGTAGATTTATTCATCATGACATCAGATGAAGTCAGGGAGCCGTGAATTTCCGATGCAGTCCAAATTCCTTGAAAGCGTTGGAATGATTGGGAACTTTTAAGCATTTTTGAAATGGCGTTGCTTTTTTTGAATGGTCTCGTTATACTGGTCGAGGTTTCTAGTAAGAAGAAACTAAGCAAAGAAAGAGAAAGCATTTAAACGATATGCATCGGAGTTGATCGCTGGAAACTGCAATTGAATAAATTGTAGGCCGCGTCCGTATGGTCCTCCACAGCCATTAATGTTCCCGCACCCTGCCGCTGCGCCTCGTCCATGGTTCGGAATGATGGATCCTGGCAGAAGGGTGGAGACCTCTGAGGATAGACACGTCATGGCCAAGCATAAACAGGTTTGTTGTTCTGTTTTTCTCTCATGGTGAAGTTTAGGATGCTTTAGTGATTCTGGCAGAAGGAGGGGAGGGAATGCATAGAAAAAGCTCATTCGACTTTGTAGTACAGTAGTTAGTTGCTCAAGTTTCGTTAAGATTGTGGCTAAGCATTTGTCTCCGTTGGCCGGTGTTAATACTGATATTCGTTTTTTTTTTTTCTCTTCTGACTATTGTATTTACTGCATGCAGTCTTGTAATCGGAGAACTACTAGGTAACTTTTTAATTTAAGATCTACCCGGACGACATTCAGCTGAACGCGGTCGAGAAGTTGGTGGCAATGATTGAGAAAGCGCTCAAGGGAGTTTCCGATCAGTTTGCGGCCAAGTATGTCTAAGCTTCTAATTCGTTTTCTCATTTTCGTAGTATATGCCTGTCTGCTCTAATTGCTTTAGAAAAAATTGTGAGTGCATCATATTAATCTGAATAAAACGTTAGCAGTTATGAAGTTGGCGCCTTCTTGAAAGATGAGCTTTCGAAGGTAGGCTTTTATTTTCAGTCTTTTTTGGAAGTTAAAACGAATCGGTGTCGTGAGCAGCCCGCGTTCTTTCGCAATACTAAAGAGAGGGTTGCGCGGCTAAAAGAAAGCTTAGTCAAGATTAGGCAACGAAGAGATTGCTGCACCTCATTTCGGTGCCGAATTTATGGTTTCTTTTGTTAACCGTATATTTACCAGCTTTGCGAAAGATATTGCTTATGGGGAGGAATTGTAAATAAGCCTAAGTTCACTGGTTGATACTTGAGATATGACAGATTACACCGTTATATACCATTATGAAAGATCAGTTGAAAGTATGGGAGGGGAGTGAGGGAAAGAAGGTTGAATAAGTTTTGCATACGTTCTCTTGGGAAGGAATGGTGATCGAAGGGAAGATTTTATTCCCAAAATTCTTATGCAGTCTCGGACGGCTTGGTTAGGATTTAGGTTTTATGCTCAAATGGTTATTCTCCATTAAAACTAAACGGAAGTAAGGGTTACTTTTTCGCCCAAAAGCTAATAAGATATTTTGTTGTGGTAATGGAAGAAATTACCAGCCACAGTATTCGAAGTAGGTTGCCAAAGAAGGTTGCATTGTTTCGATTGAGATCTCATCTCCTTTTCTTTTTTCTGTTTGCGATCCCCGCCTATCGTGCTCTGTCTCTGTCCTCCTCTCTTCCCCCCTCCCCCTCCTTCCCCTATCCGTTTCTGTTTTTGTCAGTCTGCTTGGGAGGCTAGTGGGGTGGTGCATGACTGAGGAGTCCTTCACCTAAGGTAGCGTGGTAGGTAGCGGTGGGATGTGTTTAGGCGGAAACACGGGAAAGTTATTAAAGAGCTCACATTAGGCAAATTCTGTTTTGGAGCCGTGCGTAAAATAACATCATTCAGAGATACAAAGACGGAGGGTACGGCGGCTGCGGCATCGGATGCGAAAGGCGACGAGAAAACGACTACGCCTGTCAGTACTCCAACAAATGGTGGTGCACCGCAGCGTGATCGTCTGCTGAAGGGAGTCATGAGAGTTGGCCTACTAGCCAAGGGGTTGCTCATTAAGAGTGATAAAGAGGTAATTTTCAGCTTTGAAACGAATGGGGCATTTTCGCCAATAGCCATAATTCGGCAGGAATGTTGAGGTCAGCGGGTGGCTTCCTTATCCCCCTCCATCGTCATCCTTTAGGGAACATTAATTTATAGTTTCTTTGTGATTTTTCAAATGCTTTACACAAATATTCGGTATTCTACTAGGTTTGAAATGGCGAAATAAGATATACTACAGCCGCGTTTTTCGAAACTGTTGTATGCCGTTTAGTATTTCGCGAATCGTGCTCTGGTGTTTGACTGTCACGAGTGGCATGTATAGGGCAGCGTTCGGTTTGCGTAGCACCTGTGGAGAAAAGTCTAGAGCACTTAGAGTATTTTTGCTCTGTTGATTACAGTTCGGTGTTTTCGGTTGGCACCACACTTGTAGCAACAGAAGGAGATGCCGAATACGGTCACGTTTGTCGCAGTGGACTTGTTTAGGCTCATCGTTGCAGAACTGATAGTAATGCTAAAATGGGTTAAGGTGCAATTGGTAGTGTTGTGCTCGCAGCCACCCAGTCGTACTCTGCTCTCCCAGGTCGCCAAACTTCTGCCCGACCATCTTGAGGTTGTTTGCTTGCTTTTATTCTTTCTCAAAGATATCTTACTTAATGTCGTATGATTGATTTATAAGGTTACAATTGGCTGGGAACAGTGGAAAAAATTTGGAAAAGGAGGATGAAACAAGAAATGGGAATGAGGTCATCGCAAAGGGCTGCAACTTAAAATTGAGGGCGCAATTTTGCGGAGAAGTGCAAGGAGGTGAGGGGAGAGTAGTAGGCTCATTTATGATAATGCTTGTATATTAAGCGTTATCACATGTTTAATAAAACATTTGCCCATAGCGGAAGAAGTCTGATGCCCGAACATCTTTGCTTGTTTGCTTGTTGTGAGCAGGTATTGCAATGCATTACCATATCACGAAGCACTGTTTTTAAGAAGGGTGAGAACGATATAGTGACGGTATTGGAGAAGGCCGATGAGAGTGCGCTGTTGGTGAAGCAATCCGACAACGATATGATTTGCCGCATTGTCCTTTCGGCGGTTACTCTTCGTGAAGACACCAATAATTCAGGTTTGTTGCCCTGCTTGATTTTTTTTTTTTAAACACATACATCAGGCAGTCGGCAAGTAATTTTATAGTTCTTTCTGTGTGACCGTGGGAGGGTTTCTTTTTTCTGAGAAGGGGAGAGGGGAAGAGATGGGAACCTAATTTTGGGAGAATAATTAGCAGTGGAATGGAGTGAGTTTTGCGACTTATCTATAGTGGCTATGCTTAAAGTTAACACAAAGTGGTTAATTGACATAAATCTGTATTCATAAGTGTGCACTTAATCACAAATTGCATATTTCTTATGGCGCAGTTATGTGACAAAGTTATGCACATACATACCTACTTGTAGGATACTTATGTTCCACCAAGTTTTTTTTTTTGTTTTAGAAAGCGGAGCGAAACAAACGAGTGATAAGCAGCTGCCGGTTATTAAGGATCCCCTACCAAAGGGGCCATGTCTCGATGCGCTTGCCGAACTTAGACACGCCAAATGGTTCCAGGTTAGGTGGTTGTTCTTGTTGATATGAGGATCTTGCTGCCAGAGCGTAGTTCCCCGCTTTTACATTTCCAGTCTTCATTACCAAGTTTGCCCTCCGCACTTCGGATGCATTTCGCATTTACAGATTCTTCACTTTTTAGTGTACCTTTAAACAGGTCCTCTCAGTGCCGCCAATTGCGGCATAAAGTAATTCTACATTATGTAATTTTGAGAAGGGACACATAAATTGCTACGGAAATGTAGTGAAATTAAAGGATATGCGTGCTTTTAGTCGGAAGCAAATACGCCATACATTGTTTTCGTTGCAAGAAAGGAATATGCAGTAAGGTGGGAGTTTGGGGGAGGGTTTTACAGATATGGTTTTGAGTTCGGAATAAATCACATTTAACATAAATGCTATTGGTGATGGTGAGTGTGAATGCGAAATTGATCAAGACGGACCGGAGTCGGGTGCTATAACAAATCGAAAACGTAAAGCAAATGTCATAAGTATAAAGGGTTAAGACGCAGAGAAACATTACACATATGTAAGAGGTGTGAAGCAGTCACGTGCCAGTTGCTGGTGTGCGCATGCTTCATGTTGTCGATTCGCTATGGTGGAAACATCGTCGAGATTCTGAAGGTTGTTGAATGTGGGCTAGGCTTGGATGTTGTTATATCGGGACTTGAAAGTCACGAGTGGAACTGTAATGCCATCTTGGTCTTTTGGCCCTCCTCCACCACCCTAACCAGCCTTATTCTCGTCAGGTGTTCTTTCCGTCGATTAAAAACTACTCATTGCAAATACACATTGAGAAAGAGGGGTTAAAGTGCCTGTGGAACATTCATCGCATCACAAGAGCTGGTTTGGCTCTTGTGAGATTGTACTGTGCGTTGGTATCGCTACATCAAAAAGTATTGATTTTCGCAGTGTGTATTGTTCCGTGGTACAATACAGCATTAATACCAAAATGGAATGCTGCTAAGGTACGTTGCAGTATTCATTAGAAAAGGTCGTCCAGTGCTGTAAATGACTGACTCTGTACTCGTAGCAGTCCGTTTAATTACACTCGTCACATTTATTGCTGTTGACTAATGCCGACACAAATCATTCCTCGTAAAGTAATTATTTTGCAGGCTAGATGTGCGAACTTACAGTCAGCTGGGATCACTTTGCGCATTTTCCGTGAGATTCGTCAGCGTGTACCCGCATGGCAGCCGTTGTCCACTTGGGTAATCATCGGTCTTTTCTTGACGATCTTTGCTGTACACTTCTGAATTTCGGCTTTTATTACAGCTTACAGCTCAGATTTCTGTTTGGATGTTTGTTTCAACGAGCTCGTAATTTTTCAGTTTCCTGCTTCAATTTCGATCTGAAATTCCCGTTTTTATGATTAAAGGAGTTGCAAAATGCATAATCTTCTTGCCGCCCGCTCTTTTAACCATTCTTCGTGAATAAAGAAATGAAGGAGCTCTAATGTTTCTGTTCCACTATGATAAGCGTAGATCCGATGGTTGTGACAGTTTGATTGTAGGTTTCAGTGTGATGAATTTTCTGAACTTATATTTAACTGTCTGTGACTTTTTAAAAACAATAGGTGATGTAGAAGCGGTATAAAATTGCGGTGGCTGATAGATCTTTGGTCAGTTTTCTTGGAAATTCGTCAGATGAAATTCTTAAATGAATATCTAAATGCAAGCAAATTCATTTTCATCCGATTTCTTTGAATTTTAGGATCATTCATAAGTTATGATGAATGAAACTTTTTAAATCCCGCTTCTATTGGGGAACTTAATGTGTCTGCGTATGCGCGTGCGTGCGTGCGTGTGTATGTGGGCATGTGATTTGTTGGCTGTAGCCGATGATGTACGAGTTGGGAAAGCGAGGCTTTATTTGTTAGTCTTGGTTTCAGTTTTGAGCAGAACATCTTGCACGAAGCAGTCGTACGGGTATTTTCCGAGCAGGCTTTGTGGAATAATCGTTTCAGGCGACGGAGCTGTTCGTGGAAAAGGTTCTGGCGTCGCACGGAGCGCCCCTCTCACCGGGTGATGCGGTACGTCGTGTGTTCGAGGCCATTGCATCGGGCGTACTCTTCTCAAGTTTGTACCTTATGTCTTGGTAGTCGGGAATATAGAGAACAGCAGTTTTTTTTTCTACAGTTGAAATGGATGTTTTGGAGAGAGAGTTGTGTAAGTGTTATACCTTTTGTGCCTGCCACTAAAAGGTGTAAAGTAAAATTTTTATGCTCAAGTTTGTGGTGTGTGAGGGAGTAATACATGAAGTTTCAGTGAAGAAATCCTAGCAAGAAAATTTTTTCTTTTTTCAATGTCCGGACTTTTAATTTATTGTTCATTGAAGCCAAGAGAACTGATGAATGTTCGGGTTGTTTTTTTAAAAATTTTTCCAAGGGATTTTGTATTCTTCCCGGAAAGGGAAGGGAGGATGTTCAGTTCTATGCGGTAGTTTTGTTAAGGGAACTGCTTATATAGACTAGTTTTTCAACGACCAAAACAGTTTGCCCGGGTTACTGGTTCTTTTCTAACACTCAACACAGCTTTGCCGGTACTTTTAACTCGTCTATGTAAATGTGATCATTGTTGTTTAAAGATCCGGAAGGACCGTAGATAATATATTCCAGCGAATGTAGATTGTCTAGTGCCGGAACTAAAAGGAATTCAGAAACCGTGTATGGGAGCGTTGGCTGGTTGAGATGTCGTTTCAGATCTACAGCTAACACGTTTTGTCGTTAAACCCTTATTGCATGTTTCAGAAGAAAATTTAAATTCCCGAAGCATTTTTTGAAGAAAGGATTGTATTTTCCTCCTTTTTTTGAGGGGGTGATTTGCAAGGTGCTTTGTGGCGTTTTCACTCGTGTTAGGGCACAGTTTTTAGCCGGGCCAGGTCTCAAAGATCCGTGTGAGAAAGACGGGCGTGATGTGCTGGCGGATTTGAGTGGACAACAACGAGAAGATATAACGGCCGGTTCGCAGCATGCTTTACGCCTGATCGCCTTCAACCAGATGTACAAGGTGTTGAACGTGGAGCGACTGCCGGACCCACGCTCTGGTCCAGTTGGTCCGCCTGTGTCGTTGGCCTCGTTGGGCATGTCTGGAGACCGCAAACGCCCTCGCGATGCAAATGGCAGTCCCGATGATGGTGAGGTTGTCGGTTAGTTTGCTGCTCGTCGTTACAACACACACGCAAACGCGCATATCAGTTGTTATTGCCCGCAGCTCTACTACCCACTCCACCGTCCAGGTTCGAAACGGGAGCTTTTTAAAGATGTTTACTTCCGTTCGCTTCCCCCTCGCCTTTTTCACCCCACGCTCTCTGCAGATCCAGTTGCTATATCCGAAGTAATTCAGATGATAGTGGTGACGTTTTAATCTCATGTCAAGTGTAGCGCCAAAATTGGTCTTAATCTCAACAACTTCGAAAATAAACGTTTTTGTTTTATCGTTTTCATAGTTTCTTTTACAGTGCTGTCTTCTACTACTTCCGTCTCGCTTTCCCTTCCCCTCTTTTCAGCAGATCGATTTTCTGCACATTCAGAAATGTGGGAAAGGGTTTAGGGCTTGCGGTAGACATGATAAGATTTTCTATTAAGAAGATCTATTATTGTTAATTTGGAATTGTTAATTACTGCACACAGCGGTGCGGCCACGCTCTCTTTTTGCAAGAGACGAATATTTTGTTTCAAATGTTATCACCGTTTGTCATAGGAAGGGAGGAGGGAAAAAAAGAAAAGACGAATCTTCATTAATTTTCTAGCATAGCAATCATTAGGACCATCCACTCATTTGCTTCTATAATTTGCGGATAGGATGTTTCCTTAGAAACAAATATGTGGAATCAATATTTTCACTACGAAGAGATCCAGGAAGTTGCGGAAAAAAAAGCGAAAAGAGTGACTAGTGGCTAAATGTACACGCTTCCGTTTTGCGCTGTTGTCCACTTAGCTGCACGTTTTGTTATGGCTTTTACCAGAAAGACATTGTTGGCTAATTACGGCTGCCCTCTAGTGCACTCGTGCATACTTGGGCAATGCGTTAAGCTAAATTATGATACAGCATTGAGGAGGAGGCAGAGAGTATTTGTTTAAAGAACTAAAATAGAAACAGTTCATATCTCACTAATACGCCATACTGTTTTATCATATCGATGGACTACATTCGCAGTTTATAGATAAGATATCTTAGTGATACGAATGATTATAGATATACTATCATTGGACCGTCGGATATAATAAACCTTTTGGGATATGGCGATCAAATTTTTGAGGCCAAACGTGAACTGTTGAGCTATTGATATGCTATTCGATTATAGTTTGCACGAGAGGGTAGTGTTCTGACGCGGTTTTGTTTCAAAGAAATGACGTGCTCATGGCGACGACATTACTTTCTGTCCTCATTAAGCATGGGCATGTCCTCCCTATTGTCCCCTGAAAAAATTTCGAGCTTCATTTCTCTTCTGTTTTCTGCGCTGAACTGAAATGCCCTAATTCGTGAGTTCACAACACGATTGTCTATGGCAAGTAGGAACAATTGAAGTGAAGTGGAAACGTGAGCTTGCGCGGAGGGTTGCCCATGTATTTTTCTGATCGTCCTGTTTGTTGTTAAGAAGTTAGCGCTCATTTTCTAATAGGCGGATAAATGTTTTATTGGCAGGCGACTCATAAAGTTCGGAGAGATCCTTATAAATGTAAATCATAAAAATTGGCATGCAGAAGGGCATGCTGGTGACAGTCGTCCGCCTCCCTCGTTACCCCACTTTTTGACATTTCATTTGGAAGAACGAAACGAAGCCAGTGAACTTTGTGAGTTTTCGCCTGTTTTGTTATAGACGCGACTCAAATTTTCTATGGCAAACAACCAAAAGAGATTGCGGGCTTATTTCGTATATATGTATACAGGCAGAGGCATGTGCCCAACGGAGTGCCTTAATGTTGAGGTATGTGCTCGGGTATGAGGCTCGCGTTTGAGATCATACCAACGTGCTTCTTGAATTGCGGCCTTGATAGGAAAGGTGAAGCGGATTGGCTGGCATAGCAATGAAGAGGGAGGCGGAGAAGTGATATATCAGCATGGCAAGTATAAGCGGAGGGATTCGGTGGTTAACGTACTAGAACAAATGCAGGAACGGGCTGTTAGGGAAGGGGGGGGGGAGGGAGGGAAGGAGAGGGGAAAGGAGAGGAGAGTGGCGTCGCGATCTTTGCGTATTGCTTCATTGCCGAGCACGAGAACGGGTACCAACTAAACTGCTCTCATTGCATGTTGTTCGCTCTCGTTGTTTTATGATGCGCTGAACGTGGTATTGCATAACGTTTTCTGAGCACAGGGCAGGTATTGCGCTTCTGGTCAACGTCGCGCAATTTTACCACGTTTCTTGTTAAACTAAGAAAGGCGGTCTTGAGACGGCGTTTGTGTGAAATTCAAGCTAGCGCATAGAAGTTTCGATGAGCTTATGATAAGCGTATCTTATCCTCATATGCAAATTCGTATAACGAAAACATTACGATAGTAGTTCTGTCGTACCATCGTTTTTATCTTAAGAGGAGTCGACTGATAGATATGAAGCGGTGGTCTACCATTCCGTCAACCCGTCGTGATGTTAAGGGAAGCGCGCTCAGAGATAACGCCGACTGACCTGTGCTTACTGAATGCGTTAGTAGCAGCCGGTACTGCAGATTCGGAGCATTTGATTTGATATGGTAATGGTGTAGCCACCTGGGTGGCTGGCTCAGAGCGAGGCACAGTGAAAGGGTTGATGCTCCCCTTTGTTCATTATGCCTCACTTTGGGCCAGCAGTCTTGCATTGGCGTCATTACCGATATGATATGATCTGGGCTTGTGGCAAATACCAGGGAAATGTGTTATCATAACACATTTCTTTGTTACGATTAGCTTTTGCTACAGGCGCCGTTTCTGGGCATCCTTTTACCAGCGAACAGATACAGTACTATATTATACAATGTGGAGTAGAGCTCTCTACGAGCGTAATGCTCTGCACCCTTCGTGAGCCTTGCCTTCTTTCTCTACAAATAGTGGGTAACTCATAATTGATCACAGCGGCTCAAACTAAAGTTCAAGCTCAGGCTTCGGTTCATTTCAGATGTGAAGAAAGACAAGAAGGAAGAAGCAAAGGGTGGAGAAAAGAGCACCGCTTAGAGGGATCGGTTCTGTTGTATGTGTGGTGGCGGCTGACTGATTCGCGTCTCCATATTTTATTCTGTTGGGAGCGTTTGCTATAATTGGGGGGTTGTCTTCCCTGATGCGATCCCATCCTCCCTTTAGGTTCCTTCTGCCATCCACTCCACGTTCTCTTTCGTCCACTTCATTTTCTTTAACAAACAATCCCAGTTTATCGGTATTAAAGTTGCTGATCTTCCATCGGGAGTGGGTGACTTCTAATGGATTTTTGCATAGAGGGGTCTTTGGGAAGTAGCCTCTATAATTTGCCCAGTTCTTTTCCCTCCCGTCCCCCGCATCCAAACCGTACAACAGTTCTGAGTGCAGGCCTCTCTCCGTGTTTAACAGTTATTACATTTGCACTACCCTCAACACTGTGTGTATGTGTGTGCATCATCCACACTTCGTATATTATGTTCTGTCTGCTTACTCGTTGTCGACTGACTCATCGGCGGGCATGATGTGGGGGAAATAATTTGCGGGACGTAGGGAGGAGTGGGGGACAAAGCGCGGATGAGGAGCAAAACGTGCGGGCGAGGAAGAGAGAGGGAAGGGTGAATTATCGGGAAGTGTGTAGAAAACTGCCGGACTGCTGTTATATGGCGTTCATGCTTCGAAATAGGTTGCTTTAGTTTTTTCGTACAAAGAATTTTTGTTGGGTTGTGAAGGAGCGTAAATAAATGGTCGAGGAAAGGAGGAATTTTTAGCGTTAAAGTGCTAGTTGTTAGTGGTGTGGGGGGGCGGGTTGCCGTTGAATTGTGGACGGGGGTGGTGTATCCATAAGCATTGAGGGGATTGGTAATTGCCGGTGATTTTGTTAGTCTATACCGTGGTAGTCCGATGCAGTGGTTTGGCTGTAATTGTTCACATCTTCACAAGTAATGCGTGGCTCGGTACTCTGTGTGTATCTGCTCTCTCCCGCTTTGTCTCAAGCCATCCGCTTTTATATTTCTCTGGAAACGATCCAGTGCGTTTGTTACGTGCCATTTCAGCGCCTCATGAAAGTGTAGGTGCAGTGCTGCGATTCCGCATGGCCTTATGTTTTTCTGAGGTTTTCTGTGGGCCGGAGAGTACATTTTGTTGTGCG
>JPKZ01001611.1:165970-182898 GCA_000803305.1 Toxocara canis
AGAATATAGAATTGAAACATAGGCGATTGCATTTGAAATAAGTCGTTTTTTTTTTCGTCCAATATTGATTGCAGATTTCCAGTTAGCATATTAAATGCGATGTTTGATAATCAGAGATTAACATCGTTGGCAATTGTCGACAAAATGTTCTTAATGCTATACGCAAGCCCACAAGCTCGCATTGCTTCGTTCCTGATCGGTAAGTGAAATCAGTATGCTAGTTACTAGAGCCACTCAAATATATCCTAAAGATTTTCGAGAACTTTAGGGTTCATTATTCTCTGACCAATTTTGTAACTTATAAATTTCATATTGAGTTTTTAGGTCTTACCGCGGAATTGTAGATTTCGGAAGTTTCGCTGTTTTTTTCGACGTAAACTTGGAGATATTTATAATGTAAGATGGTATTGCCTTTGCAGTAAGTTATGAGTATGCCGGCATCGTTTTCTTTCTTGGCGAACGGTTCGATTTCCATTCGCTGATAGTCGATTGACTCGAATATATCTAAATTTCATCTATATATTTGAACTACGCAAAGTAAGAAGTAACCTGATGAGAAACATACAACACGATCACGTTTCATCTACCTTATAAGATTTAGCAAATTAAGGGATATTATTGGGTTGGCACCTAGCACAGTGTCGGACAGGCATATGCGCAACCGTTCAAAAAGTATTTTTACGAATTTTATGCATCGCTTTACTTACCATTTCATTATTCGGCAGCTATTTATTCGTACGTGAACGAACACCGTCGGTTGCCTCAATTGTTTTTTCAGCTTCGTTCAGGTTTGTTTATATACTATAGCCTGGGTGCAACATAGTCGATCCTTTTAGATAATATACTAATTTTTATATGTGCACATTTGAGAGGGAGAAGCTCGACGGAAAGATCCAGAGAAATGAATTTATTTCGTGGCAACGAGCATTAAAATCCTAGCCATATGATCGTTGTGATAGGCATATAGACTCATCGCCTAGCTGGTAAAGGTATGCGTTTTTGCGTTGTTCCCTTCAAGCATGTAAACAGTCAACGAGTTTCCGATTAGGATTGAGAATGAGAGCCAGGCCCTCATGTGCAGTCGTTAAAAATCGCCTACGAAAGCGCAGCTTCCTTCTGAAATCCCCGTGGTACCCTATAGGGGGGGAGGGGTGAATCCCAAAACCGCTTCTCTGGTCCCGTCGACTCGCCATTCTCTATAGGAAGCACTGTGGCGATTAAAATTTTTACTCATGCCGATTGGTCGCCAATATTTCTCCTGAAATTGTTTATTTTATAATATGGTAATTTCAGTCGCTCAAAATTATGTCCTCTTACGGCCAAAATTACGATTTATCGAAATGTTTATTATTGGCCAAAATTTCACCGTTTAAAGAAAATGCTCTTCGTTGTGTAGAAAAACTGTTGGCAAGTTAACAAGAAGAACTGTACATATACCGAAAATGTTTGATATTGTCATCTAAAATATTCTTATAGAACACTGTGGTCAATTGGAGTTGCGCTTTTAATATGGCTATGTGAAAAGGGTCAACTATCGGCAATTAATGCCGTACTTTGTTGCAATAAATGGATCGTTTTGTCAAGGTAAGTTTTGTTTTATTCCGTCATTTCAAAGTGGGTAACTGATATAAGCCGATCATCTCGACGCTAGGTTTTGTTCCACTGATCTACATATGACCTCTTCATTAAATACCCCCTCTCTTCATAAGAGGAATACACTTATCCTTTATTGTGGTGTCTTTTATTCCTTTTAGGCATCTGTGCAACATTTACAACCTTCGAAAATGTATGAGCAACTTTCAGCATGTACTCCGTTGTTGTCTTAAAAGAACTCGAGGAAACTAAACTCGACTATACGACCATTCCAAGCAGTTCAGGCAACAATAAAAACATCCTCACGTTTATGGCTGATTACGCGTCTCCTAGAAAGCTTAGGAAGCCTACGATTCCCGAAGCTTATAAACGGAGAGAGCTTTAGATTTGCGATGAAGTTTCGGTGAATTCTGCCGATCTTGGACTGTTTCTTTTTCTTAAAAAAATTTCATCCTTAGTTTTTTCGCAACACTGAGGTATTCTCCTCTATTGGTATAGAGGAGATGTTTTGGTACAAACAAGCAAAGTGACATTCAATTAAATGCACTCACAACAGTGATGGATCTGAGTTGCAGTTCACGGTTCTTCCCACCGTTTCAGTCTTTCCTCCATTGCTCTCAAGCATTCCTCTCCTTCAGTCCTTTCCCACAGTATTATTTAGACTCTAGTAAGGAATCACCATATTTAATCGTGAGAAATCACATCTGCAAGATGCGCTACCAAATTATTTTTCAAGGTTTCGCGTCTGCAACAAATCGATCATAACGTTTTGTGAATTTCAGGCTCAGTTTTGGCTTTTATCTGACGCATGAGCCATTGCTTCTATATTTAGTATGGTCAAGGAGGGAGCCCATAATGCCTAGCTCACCTTCGTATTTTCTCCTCTTTGGATTCATTGCTTCAATGTTTTCACTATTCACAGCATTCATCGTTGCCATCCTCATAGAGGTGACTGCTTCTAAACTGGAGGACGCTTCTGTCGAATGTTATGCGGAAACCGAATTTTACCTTCCATTTTCACCTTAGCAGAAATTAACTGTATTATTGGTTACTTGTGAATGCGTATATGTATGAATGTGTATGTGTGTTTGCCTGGCAGTTTTAACTTATAATTCAAAAAAGTTGATGTGAGCAATCTCCAAAAAACGCAATCATCTAGTACCAGAGCGTTTTTAAACAAAACTTGAATACGATTCAAACGCTTCTGGATGCGTTATGATAACCGGAAATAAAGTGACGGGGAGGATCGATCGGAAGGAATAACTGCTTATATGTTCAATTCCTGGCACCAAAATTAATGCTTGCGTAACGCACAATGTTTCCAACTACCCCAAGCATTGAACAGAGGTCTAATTATAAGATGGTGAAGAGAAATTTTGATGCAACAAGCAAAAATTTCTCTGCAAAATAAGCATGCATCTTACGCGAGGGCACTTGTAATCTGGTTGTATAAATACCTCTCCCTCACTTGACCGCATCGCTTTACAATGTCCATCAAGAATAGGAATGTTTACATGTAGCCAGGTGTTCTTCGTATGGTTTTTGAGACAATTGCCTGGCCAATTTAAACTGAACTGCGAAAGACGCATATCATTTTCTTGCTGTGCTTTCCAACCTTTTAAATTGTATGCGCTGTTCGGGAAATATTTTGACTTTATTTCTTCGGCTTTAGAAAACTCTGGTGATCGAAACATTTTCCTTCTCGAGAGGAAGTTTTTTAAAGCGCGGAATTTTTGAATTTCAAATATATCCTCATGATACTTGTTGAATTTAACAAAATAGGCAGTAATACTTACACGTCAAACGGGATTAAGACATCAGAGATCGAAGTGAGTGATGTAGTTGTCAGCCGATCTTCTTCATAGAATGTAGCCTTACGTTTCACGGAATGAAATCATGCATGGCAGCCGTTTTGAACTCGGCCTAAAGTCAAAATAGCTCATGCAAGAAAAAATACCCGTGTATGTATTTCTTTAACCACTTTCAATATGATTATCTTCCAGATTCCGCTGCTCGTAATCGAACGGAGCATATTCAATAGTGCCCCTACTACTAACGATACATTTAAAACCAGGTGGGTACTCGTTGGACCTTACTGCAACAGCTCAATCCAAATACTGCATGAAATCACGAACGGGAGCCCTGAGGCTTCTGTTTTTCCATTGTGATTCATTAGAAAAAGGCATTCTTTATTGAACTGGTGCAATTCGAGTAACATATGGATGAAGTAGTGTGATCTTATATTATAAAGGGGCATCATTTGTTGTTCTTTTTTTTTTAAATCGTTTCATTACGTGGTTGACGTAATTTGCTTGCGATCTAAGTCAATTTCAGAGAGAAATTGTCCTCATTTATCCAACCCTTAGAAGATGGGCGGGAGGGGGGTGGGGAGGGACGGAGTGAGAGAGAGTGAGAGAGAAGACAATTTTGTGGAGTTCGGACCAAACCTTGGAAGAGACCGCTAGACCTTGACGACACCGGTCCAGTTTTATGGTGCGGAAATTTTCTAAAATTTTTTACTTGAGCTAATTCTATATTTAAACGGATTCCGGTTCTTGGTAGGTAGGCATGCGTTTAGAATACTTATGATTAGATAAGGGAACAGTCATGGCACTTGCGGTATCATTCATCGGGCAGAAATATTTCTAAAGTGAAGATTTAATAAGGCACACTTACTTCTAAATGCGACAAGGTCTTGAAGGTAACAAGATTTAGTTTTGTTTCGATCGATACGCACGAGCGCAAAAAATTTTTTTCCTTTTTTTTTTCAAAAAGCTTTTTCTTAGAAGTGAAAAATGCGATGGAAATTCGAAGTTTGAATTGTTTCATCTGCTCCCGACAACTTCAATATGGAATACAGATCCAGTTGCAATCGAAGAAAGCAGCTGGACAACGGAATTGAAGGTTTGTATTGTTACGTCCCGAGTGATTCTCGAATAACTGCGGTTCACACTGAGAAGCTGCTATTCAATGGCGTCCCGGTAGCACACTGAGAAGTCGTTACTGACAAGTCAAGCGCCAAGGTTCAAGTTTGATGATAGGAAGTGGACATCAGGGAGAAATCTTTAAAGAGAACAAAGTAGTGAGGGGCTCACTTTGCTATACGCTCATCTGATCAACGGTGCAAAAATTGGGAAATTCAGTGGGGTCAACTGTATAAAACTCTCGAATATTTTGAATGGGAAGAGGGCATCCAAAGGTAATTCGGAGAAAAGGCAGGGGACGGGAGCTGTTTTTTTCGACACTTTCTGAATGGAATTCTTAGGTACGGAAATCGGCAGTATTTTTGTGAGAAGAAAGATCATGGTAGGAGGAGTGCTATTTTCTGCTATGTTCAAAAGGAAGGCAGGAAGAATGGGTAGAGGAGAGGGGGGTATATTGGGAAGGGGTTAGTGCAGCTACTACAAAGAGAGTAGTTTCAGTTTACTCCACGTTATTTTGAACAAATTGAGCCTGCGAAAGCGTGGCATTCGCAGGAATTTTGTTTCCAATGAATGATTATGCAGCCATTTTTAGGGGCCTTATTCGTCCGAGTCGGCTAACAGTCAAAGCAGTGATGACGTATCGCTTTCAAAGGTCAGGGTAGAACCGCCCAGATTGCAAACGATGAGCATAGGTAACTGCTGCGTTGAGCTTATCGCTAATTGTCGAATATAATCACCGCTCAATATAGAGTTTCCTTTTTAATTTCGGTTCCTTCGTTTCATTGAAGGGATCCAGGCTTCTGTCTCAGGCACTGTTTCTGTTCGATTAAGTCTCATTTCGTTTGGATGCATCTTTTCTATAGCAATTTTTTCTTAGACGTAGTCCTCCGTGAAATTTCGTCCACTTTTTCGTTGTGAAGATACCCTTTCGCGCAGTCCCCACTCCCAAAAATTTGATCCCCTTGGTGTCTTTGCCCATTTTCTTTCGTCAAGGTACCATAATAATTGAGATGTTGCATTATTTTAAGCAGTTTTCCTGAACTGCATTTATTTTTTTTTGCAGTATGAGCACTGAATATCCATGAAGGTGTATACATAGTGATATGATATATGAAATTTCCATTTCTGCATAAATTGCCAGCGAATCGAGTCGTGGTATGATGCAGTTTACGATAGTCCAAATTACTGTAGTGTACGGTGGTCGAAATTACTGTAGTGTATGGTGGTCCAAGCTACTGTAGTGGACCGTAATCCAAATTATTGTAGTATGCGATAGTCCAGATTTTTTAAGTGTCATACATAGCTGACCTTTTTCAGTTGAGTACTGAGCTGCCAAATTTTTCATTCATATTCCCATTCTCATAGACAAAACACGGCGGTGAAGTCGAACTGTTTTTGTCAATCCAACCTGATAGTTAGAATCGCCAGATTTGAGCGCCAGCGGAAGCTGTACAAGCCGCATCACACAACCAAGCATTTAGAACGGCAAATAAGGAAATTAAGAAGGACATATGATATATAGAGTTGCGCATACTAAGAGATCTTCGTAGCTTCTCATAAAATGCCTTTTTTTCTTGCAGCTTTTCTTAAATAAAGAGCTTCCACATAGAACAAGTGAAGACAACCTGTGATTTACTTTAGGCACTCAAACAGAGGCCGATTCACCTAAGAGCAGTGTTGTTTCATACGAGCAGAGGCTTAACGATGAGGTAAACTCTATAAAGACTGAAGAACGTAATGAAGTTAGATAACTTTCCGATTCTTAAGTGTTAGTCCAAATCTTTTTTCCATTCTTACCTCTTTAATAATGACTCACCTTCCGTAGTTTCTAGTGACTCTTTTGCTACTGTTTTTTAAAATATCAATTCAGCCATTTCAATTTTGAAGGCACTGCCTGCCATTCTCTCGAACTCTCAATACTATGCATTATCCCCTTTTCTCCATCCTTTCGGACGATCGATGTGGAAAATGATAGTTTGGAGGGCATTATAATCATCTTTTCCTGTTTTTTTTCTTTTTTTTTTTTTCAAATACGGACAATCCCTTAATCGTGTATATGCTTGTGCCATTTGCACATCTGATACTTGTGCCATTTCGATACTTTGACTGTCATATGGACTGATGACTTATGTCAGTGTAGATTTAACTACGTGATTTGATTTTTTAATTTGAACTTTTCCTATGTCATGGTCCTTTATCATGTCTGCAAGATAAATATTTAAACAAGCTAAAATGTTATGCCTCCCTTATCCGTGATCGCACCATTAAAATCGTTTTTGAAAATGAAAATCACTTCAAGCAGCAGTCACATAATCGCTAAGAGTTTATATTTGCTATTCATCCTAAAGTATTTACATATTTGTTTCATCTAATATTTTATAAATTATAAGATTTTCTCAAATATTAAGTTCCACTGGAATTATCATGCATGCAGTCGAATTTAATGGCTTACAAATGCACAGGTTTTGCCAAACGATATCGGATCCTCTATATCAACTGCTTCTTCATGCGAAAGCGCAACCAATAGTTCAAAAATTGGATTCTCATGGGTTGATAATTTACTAAGTGATATCGATAAGTACAATGAGCACAAACCGAGCGATAACGAAAATAGGTTGGTTTCACTTTTCCAGTCATTTCCCTTATATGTATTTTGATTGTTGTCCCAAATTATGGCATTTTAAAAGTTTTCTCTTTGTCTGCCCTTTTAGTGGAGTCTCTTAAATTCGGAAGCAAGAACGAAATGCAGTAATCTCTTTTTGATAAGAACTTATAAGGGAAATGTCAGTTTCGGTGTTTGATATCGCCGATTTCGATGAAAACATTTGATGACAATAATTTGATGCTTGGCTTCACAAAGCTTTCATTTTTTACTTTAATATTGTTTTAATGTTACTTTAATATTGTTTTAAGGTCACTTTAATATTGTTTTAATGTTACTTTAATATTGTTTTAATGTTACTTTAATATTGTTTTAATGTTACTTTAATATTGTTTTAATGTTACTTTAATATTGTTTTAATGTTACTTTAATATTGTTTTAATGTTACTTTAATATTGTTTTAATGTTACTTTAATATTGTTTTAATGTTACTTTAATATTGTTTTAATGTTACTTTAATATTGTTTTAATGTTACTTTAATATTGTTTTAATGTTACTTTAACAGTTACTTTAATTACTTTTATTTTAATATGCAAAGCTGAACCATGGTTCCTCCTTTAAGCGGTGTAACGTCACCGTTTATAGTTACTTCGTTTAGAAGGATTTTAAAAGACTTCATGAATGTGTATTCATTGCAGCATTTCAATAAAAGTGAACGAGACGCTTCCACAACCACTGTTGACAACTGTGGCTGACGATTTAGATGATATATGTGAAGATGAACAATCGGATACATCCGAATCGGGCAGCTCATCAGTCAGCTCAAAGACAGTTAAAACGGTTTTGATTTACATCTTGGGCAGTGTGACATTTCAGGTTATCGGAATAGAACTTGATGTAATCATTAGACAGCGTATGAGGAGGGGAGACGAAATATTGAAGAGGCAAAATATTAGCAATGAGGCGACAGAATACTAGTTTCCTGTTCTATGGATGTTGAGGATAAATTCGAGAAGCCGTCATTAGACGGAGAAGGGAACGCGAAGGAAGCGGAAACAGAACCGAATTCGAGGGTTTCGATTCTATTCCTTTCGTAGTAGTCTTCGATTAAGCACTTTGTGCTCTTGAGAGACCGTGTTTCTTCTAGGAGATGGGGAGGGGGAAGGGCGAGGAAGGTTGGAAAGGTGAAGATAAACTGAATATAGCACTTGAAGTGAGGCGCTATGAGAGGACAGATAAAGATATTTTTATCAAGAGTTCCTTCAAAAATGAAGCTTTCTGCTGATTTAGAGCAAAAAATTTAAAGCCAACCGCTTTAAGTGATAAAATTGATCGTACTTAAATCCAGAGTTGGCAATAGTCTTTCAAGACGTTTGCTAGAGTTTTACCCAACTTCATTCCAAAGCAAAAATGACCCAAGAACTAAAAGGAAAATTTTTGTCGATGAATTTCGTTTTTTTTTTTCTTTCAGGTGATTTATTTAAAAGATAAGAATCGAGAAGTTAGTGAGATCGAAATTTAGTAGCGTCTCTCAAACAGTCGCTACACTACCCAACAACGACAGGATGATGATTTTATTGATCGTCACGCAAATCGATTTTATATATTTCTGAACGATTTTCATTGTGATGTTTATTTTCGTTCGGTAAAATTGGCCTAATTGATATATTTTTTACAAAGATGATCTCCATTCTTTCTGTGAGCACTACAGAAAAGTGCCGTATAGCACTTATGGTTGCTCGCTTTTCATATCATAATGGTATTTGCTATGCCGAATGGGATGTAAATAAAATGTTGTTACTAAATTTGTACGATAATAATGTCACATTGTTTCACACCACACGGGTTGAGATATATATATACATATACATATACGTATATATACATAACAAGTCACTTTAAATATGCATAAATATACATTTAAAGTGGCTTGTTATTAGAGGTTACTATGCACATTTTCGTTGATCGCAGTCATCACTTAACATGTATTCCTTGAAATGAAACCAAAAAAATTTTTGAAATTCGCAAGCCTATGTGATAATTTTCATACTGAATAAAGTAATTTTGACTTTAAATATTGACTAAGAATCGTGAATAGTTTAAATTTCATCTTCACGATCTTGTATTTTAAATGAAATCAAAATCTTAAACCTCGACAGTTTCACGTCATTTACATTGACAACAGTTTTCCAGTTAAGCAAGTATTGCGGCCGGTTTAAATGAACCAACGAGTGAACCTATGAGAATCTATGATATATGCGTAAGATGAGACACATTCACAAATATCTCAGAATTAAAACTAATTTATAACAATTTAATCATTTGTTTTGTGTATATTTCATCAACACTATTTCGCAATTTGTCCAACTAAATTATGCGTTGATTCTTCATGTTTTTTTTGCCATTTCAAAAGGCAGGTATATTACTTGTCGTGTGCGTGTTGTGTCGACGATGTCTCGATTCATTTTCCACTTTGTCGAAACGAACATCTTTCAATGCATATATAATAACATCTTTGCAACTTTTTTTTGACACTTAACCAGACGATAACATACTTCACGTAGCTTTTTTCTTTGCCCCGTTTTACGAAATTAGACCGCTCGACTATTTGATCTTTTTTTTTAAACTGCTGAATATCGTTTCGATCTTTCAAGCGTATTTATGATCAACAAATCATTATTCAGAAGTGTGACGAGCAGAACATTATATTAAATGGCATATATTAATGGAAAAAGTTCCAGGAATGAGACATTCAAATTGTATGGGAAGAAAGTTGTCGAAATTTTTATCTACCTTTTCGTGTAAGTTATTCTTCTTGAATGTTAAAATACAGGAAACCACAGGTGCTAACAAAATATTGTAATAGTTTTTTAAGTAAAATAATTTATCATTGCTTCAGTTTTGCTCAAATTTCGTTGAGAAAATTGCCAGTGGCTGAAGCTGTACTTTCAACGATTCCGAAATGAGTAGCCGATGATCCTTTTACTCTGCTAGATACTACGAAACGTCTCACGGTAAGTTATCTCAGAGGAAACATTGACCGCTACTCTTGTACTCTTCGAAACGGCGACATTATATGGTGGACAGACCGAATACAACGACCTATTCGATAAGAGCTCTATCATTGCAGCTTCTTTGAGGCTATCAACAGTTTGATTGGTGAATTCGTATTCTCTTGAATAGAATGATCGATCATTCCATTGTTGATCTACTGAAGATCCCTATATCATTCTTTGTAGGCGAGCAACGAGAGAAGGAGGGGGAGAGGGGAAGGAAGGAGGTTGAGGGAGGATGAAGCCGAAGAAGCAGATTTTCGAAATTTCTAAGACGCCGTTCGATCAGGATCGTTATTTAGGTCGATACTGACAAATACGAAATTTGAAGCAAAAATAATACACTTAAGATCCTTCAAGACGCCGCCAGTTCTTCAAAAATCTGCACAGTAAGTTGTTTTTGAAATTTTTTGCTTTCTGTTTTAGCAATTCAGAAATTACGTAAGGTAGATAGCTAGAAGGTCTGGATGTTGTTAAGAATGAAGAAATTAGCAAGACTTTTAATAATTTAGAATTTTGCATATCGGGCAACGTAACTGTGTTCGATTTAAGCAGAACTGAATAGAGAAAATATTTTCGGACGTGTTCATTTGACTCATCCGTTAGATGGAGCAGATTCAGGGAAAATTTAAAAAATCAATATGTAAATTTTCGAATAGCTGAGTGCAACAGTATATGTTGCACCTTATGGCTGTAATGTTCGTTTATTTGTGCAATAGCCAATTTGTTCTTCGATTAATTTGGTCATTCTGTGGTCTTTCAATCGCTGAGCTGAGTTAGTTATGGAAGAGTAAAATATCCTTCAGATGTTCTTCTGGTTCATAGTTGTAATTTGAGAAATCCAGTGGTACAAATAACACATTAACGGTTGAAACCAATAATCCCCGAAGTATTATAGTACCATCGTTCGGTTATTGCAATCAATCAATTCATTTCGAATTTCTTAAAAAAATACATTTGAAAAATGTGATGAATTATTTGCTGTTTTTTGTCGCTTGTGTATATCCAGTGATTTTTGCAGTCATTTTTGCAAATGCAAAAATCTTTGCATTTCTTGCAACCACACTTCCGTCAGTCATAGCGCGACTGATAGAAGTGCGATTCGCTTAATAAACTTTTTAGGAAAAGAACTTAGAGAAACGATAAAGCATTTTCGGATTGGCAAGCTCTTAATGAATAAAAACTTTAAGGGGAGCCGTAAATATGGTTGTCCTTGAATTCTTGTCAAAGTCAAGTTAATCTTTCCCCTTTCCGTCCCTCCCCTCCCCACCGCTCTCACCACATCCCAGATCACCACTTCTTGCTGAGACTCTGCGCCACTCCTATGACGGAATGGAAAGTTTGCCTTTGGAATGGGAATGGATAGAGGCTACACATCTAGTGATGAGTGTAGTAGTGAGGTGGGAGAGGCGAGGGGGGTTAACCTCTAAGTATGTCCCTGTGGTGGCGGCTTACCTGTTTAGTTGGATTAGGTGTACTGTTGCAGTGAGCAGTACCTCGGTGATAGGGGACTGAAAGCTGAAATATCTGCTAAATTTACGCACATACAGAGATAGAAAAGACTGGAAATTGGTTGAAAAATTACCTAACCGGCAGAGTAGCACATTGAAAAGGCAAAGCGTGACCACTGCGTTCTTGTCGGCACAAAAATTTATCGTCTCACGTCCCAACTGTGTTTTTTCGTTCGAATGTCAATCGTTTTTTTAGCGATAATGGTGCCGTTTCATTAACTTTCTTGAACCCTATTTTAAACAGCAAATAAAAACTACACAATTCAAGTTCATTTTTTTACCTTTCGGTACTACTTGAACTTGATTATTATTCGATTTTTTTTTTGAAATCGGTACAGAAAACTCTAGGAATAACTCTTAAATGATTTAATAAAATGATCTTGGAATAGGTAAGGTTCTCTAGAAACAGAACCATACCTATTCCAAGATCATTTTATGTAGCGAATTGGTCGACATTGAAACAGTTAGGAATGCACAGCAGCCAATGGTACGATATATGTATGCTTTGATAAGTTCCCTGAGCCGATTCGTAAGCGTCCACTAGAAAATATGAAATACAAATTCATGCCGCGACGTTGGAACAATATGCCGTTTGGCGGCACATCCATTATTAAAAGGGGCGAAAAAATTTGCTTATATTATTTAGCTGATCGGCTTGCAAACTTTATAAACTCGTCCATATAAAAACGATCGAAGGTTGTCATGTGCATAATAGGCACCAACCTTCAGCGCTCTAGATTCAATACTTCCCTCAAATGAAACAGCCTTACAGACAAGGTTGTTTCATTTGGTTGAGGTGACCGTATTGCGATTCGCAAGTCGCAAATTAATCAAAGCACATATTTAACTTTAATAAATCTAATAAAATTTAAACAATCAAGTATGGATTCAAATGCGAATTTTTAGTCAAGGATTTGAAAGAGTAATCGGGTCTGGAAAGAATGTGAATATACGTTTAATGCAAAGTGCTCATATAATCGGCACCTTCGATAGATGGCGAGCTTCTAAAGCGTATTTCATGCCAGCTTCCTGGCACGTATTGCTGTTTGTTTTGTTAGCCAAATGTGCAGCCCGGTGGCCTATGCAGACGCATTTTTTTTCTTCGTAAAACTTCCCCTAAGTGAACTGGTTTAAAATTGAAGGGGGAAGTCAACTTGACGTATAGGTTATGCCAACCAAATTTCAAAAAATCTAGCCTTTAGAGAGTTTTTTTTTGGGTCCAAACTATTACCGAACAGACGAACACCAATGCAAACATAAACACAAATTGCGGAACGAAAAAATTTTTCTTCTTAGCAAAACAAACTATATACCCCACCTAGCAGTGTGAAACGAGTGAGTATCATCAAGCGCACTCACATGTCGCGGGGCGTAGTTTTTGCGTTTCTGCACTCCACACAACGAATCGGCGCAGACTTGACGGGGACTGGCTACACATTTGAATCGGAAGTGCGCATGCACTCAAGGCGACGCACGAAAAATTTTAGGTTAACAATTTTTACAAACTTGATACGTATGTCACGATGCGTTTTGCGAAATTTGCGAAAGCACATGAAAAGCGCGTAACGTCCACAGAGTCATGTTCTGATCGAACGACCGTTTAAAATTATTCAATAAATAATTGTTTTTCTGAAATCGTTTTAAGATCGGCTGCGAAGTTTATGCAAGCTTTTTCGCACATTTACGTGCATGTAATTCTCATTTTCATTGCCAAATCCAGCTGAATTTAAATAAATCATTCATTCGATGCATTATTGTGGTCAAATATTGCAACGCTAACTTCACTAGTCCCTCGGCTGAAACTACGGGAAACGCCCATAAAGCACAAATAAATATGTACCCACAAATACGTATGCATATATATATATATCGGCATGATGCGGTTTACAAATGCAAATTTTCCAAGGCGGGCGATATAAGCGCAATATAAACGGAAAGAGTTTCATACGATCAAAATGAATGACGAACAGATCACAAACAAATGGTATTGAATAGATTAGCGTATCGATTTGTGAATAATACGAAAAGAATGAGGGAACCTTGATGTTTACCGTTAGTGAATGAGGAACGCATTTTGCTGTGGTGTTTGTTAGCGTAACTGATCATACAAAATATCGAACTGGTTTTGCATTATTGCAGATGCGGAATGCTAGAGTGCTTATGCGATCGCTTGAGGAGTCCGAAGAAAATGTTTTTTCTTCGTGTCGATTAGATAATTATGCATTCTAAAATATAATTTCTTAATCGTGTCATTAAAGGAAATTACTGCGGTGAAAAAGGTGGTTAGTGCTGCCTGTTGCAACCCTTTTATATCCTTGCTTTTTTTTTTCTAGCTTTCTTAGCTAGTTGAAATAGAGCAAAGATATAAAAGACACCGTGCATACTGCAGATGAGAAAAGTGAACATTAGTTAGACGACAAATGAGAAGTTATTTACGACAAATGAGAAGTTATTATGAGAAGCTTATACGATAACAAAGATGAGTGAACGGCCGTGCACTAAGTAGATTTTACGTGCGAAGTGAAAAAGGGAAACTAGCTGAACATGTTATGCTGCATGGCAATGCTATACATATCTTCGTGTTCTCTGTGTTATCTTGCACGAAGGGAGGGGGAGGGGAATGAAGCCATCTTCTTAAGGGAGGTTGAAAAAATAAACTTGAGCGCGAAGTATAAGAGAAGAAATTCTTTATTGTACCAGACTAGGATGAAAGAAAATAAGACTGGATTCGTTTAGAAACACCAATGCAAACATAAACACAAATTGCGGAACGAAAAAAATTTTTCTTCTTAGCAAAACAAACTATATACCCCACCTAGCAGTGTGAAACGAGTGAGTATCATCAAGCGCACTCACATGTCGCGGGGCGTAGTTTTTGCGTTTCTGCACTCCACACAACGAATCGGCGCAGACTTGACGGGGACTGGCTACACATTTGAATCGGAAGTGCGCATGCACTCAAGGCGACGCACGAAAAATTTTAGGTTAACAATTTTTACAAACTTGATACGTATGTCACGATGCGTTTTGCGAAATTTGCGAAAGCACATGAAAAGCGCGTAACGTCCACAGAGTCATGTTCTGATCGAACGACCGTTTAAAATTATTCAATAAATAATTGTTTTTCTGAAATCGTTTTAAGATCGGCTGCGAAGTTTATGCAAGCTTTTTCGCACATTTACGTGCATGTAATTCTCATTTTCATTGCCAAATCCAGCTGAATTTAAATAAATCATTCATTCGATGCATTATTGTGGTCAAATATTGCAACGCTAACTTCACTAGTCCCTCGGCTGAAACTACGGGAAACGCCCATAAAGCACAAATAAATATGTACCCACAAATACGTATGCATATATATATATATCGGCATGATGCGGTTTACAAATGCAAATTTTCCAAGGCGGGCGATATAAGCGCAATATAAACGGAAAGAGTTTCATACGATCAAAATGAATGACGAACAGATCACAAACAAATGGTATTGAATAGATTAGCGTATCGATTTGTGAATAATACGAAAAGAATGAGGGAACCTTGATGTTTACCGTTAGTGAATGAGGAACGCATTTTGCTGTGGTGTTTGTTAGCGTAACTGATCATACAAAATATCGAACTGGTTTTGCATTATTGCAGATGCGGAATGCTAGAGTGCTTATGCGATCGCTTGAGGAGTCCGAAGAAAATGTTTTTTCTTCGTGTCGATTAGATAATTATGCATTCTAAAATATAATTTCTTAATCGTGTCATTAAAGGAAATTACTGCGGTGAAAAAGGTGGTTAGTGCTGCCTGTTGCAACCCTTTTATATCCTTGCTTTTTTTTTTCTAGCTTTCTTAGCTAGTTGAAATAGAGCAAAGATATAAAAGACACCGTGCATACTGCAGATGAGAAAAGTGAACATTAGTTAGACGACAAATGAGAAGTTATTTACGACAAATGAGAAGTTATTATGAGAAGCTTATACGATAACAAAGATGAGTGAACGGCCGTGCACTAAGTAGATTTTACGTGCGAAGTGAAAAAGGGAAACTAGCTGAACATGTTATGCTGCATGGCAATGCTATACATATCTTCGTGTTCTCTGTGTTATCTTGCACGAAGGGAGGGGGAGGGGAATGAAGCCATCTTCTTAAGGGAGGTTGAAAAAATAAACTTGAGCGCGAAGTATAAGAGAAGAAATTCTTTATTGTACCAGACTAGGATGAAAGAAAATAAGACTGGATTCGTTTAGAAATTTTGGGGTATACGTTAGGCTATAATAATCGCCTTAGGTGATATAAGTTCACGTAGTATCATCAGTATTATGATTTTCACTCTATTAAAACGGCAATTGCGATGAGCATCTTACCAAAAAAAGTCCACGGTGAACGAATGCAGTCAAAACACATAGGTTATTTTATTTATTTATTTTTTTACTACTTTATTTACCCCCTATGAAGGGTACGCAGTACACATTTACATTGCTTTCCCAAATTAGTATATAATGGTCTAAGTGAGTTGACTTAAGTAAGTTTGATTTTTGTTAAACACAACGAGTTGTGCAAATTCAGCATAAATCGATGGGAGCGCTGAACTGATCTTCTGTAATGCGTTTTCCGAGTCACGGAACTCAATAAGTTAACCTTTTTTAATATGCTTTAGCAATTATGTTGGTCTATGAACACAAATAATTTTTAGCTCGTCTAAAATGGCAAAATTTATTGTCAGTATACCTTTTTTTTAGCGCCGAAGATGAACATGTTTGCAGAATTTCTCTTTTATGTCCGCTCGTTATTTTGCCATAATATGGAAAATAAGGCCTTCCCTAGATACAACTCAATGAGGGTAAACATTGGCGGTAGACGTGTAACGAGTATGATAATTTATTTAAAGAACAAAATGATACATGCATTTTTTTAAAATCGTTTTATTGCACGTGCGTCGGAATACACATATTTCATCGTATTTGATCTATTCTACAATCACAAACGGGTCAGTCATCTCCAATTTTCGATGAGGAAACACAACCCGAAAAGTATTATTTAAAAGAAAGACCGAAAGTATGCAGCTAACAACCATACTGCTTTTTTTACAGTTACAATTCTTGGCAATCAAGAAGCAATTATTTTTATTACTTCTAAATAAACGAAATTTATGGCATGCCATTATGAATATTTTCAGGTAACGTCCTGTATGTATTGAACTAGAAAGTTTTGTACTGAATAGCATGAAAAATCCATTGAAATTCCCTCTTCTTATTGTG
>JPKZ01001611.1:197034-215036 GCA_000803305.1 Toxocara canis
GAGGGCTTAATCGGATGGACGCAGCTCGTTAGGAGTTAGATGATTTCTCTCGAATTTTCTTTTCCATTAAAAAAGCGCATAAAATAGTCATACTTTACTTCTATTATCAACAAATTGCGCACACCCTTCACATCCCCAATTTTATAAAACGACCACCTCCTCACTGGACCGTCGAGGCTAATCACCGCTTCTTGTTCGCTAATCGAGGACATGTAGGAGCTCCGAAAACGTCAGTTTCTTGTTCTACATGCAAACGAGCAAATAACTGTTCGAGACAGCGTTTTGCGAAGACCATGCTTCTCAACAGGGCTCCGACTCCTCTCTTCGACTGCCGTCGAGATCTCCTCCCAGTAAACGTATTCTTCGACACTCACTTCTTCCATGCGACTACTCTCTGATTTGGGAGGTTCGCCCCAATAAAGCAATGGTTTCTGTAATGGCTTTTGCAAATCGTAGCGGCATATGCCTTTTTGAGGGACTCCTGAACTACTGCCTCCTCCCTTCATGCCAAACTTCCAAGGTGAAAAGAACTCCGGATTTTTGGATGGCTTCTACCTATTTGCCCAAATCGTTCGTCTCATCATTCTTCCGCCCGCTTCATCTATGAAAGCTTGCTTCAGTATAGTTTCTTAGAAAGACGCATTAGCTTTCAGAAGCAACTAGAAACGGCAAAAACATGAAAAAAAAAAGATAAAATGAGATAAAATTTTGCAGCACTGATAGAATGGTTAGTTCAGTGTTAGCTTTAACGCTGTCTTCCATTCAGATCACACATCGACATAAACGCTTTCAGTTTCTGACGTCTTTTTTTTTTTGCAGATCATTATTTTCAGTTCAACTTTTGCTAGTCGTTAACTTTTTTGACCAAAAGAGTTAATGTCTTTCCGACTAAGTTTTACGGTCACCCTATAGAAGCTTAAGCAAATGAAATGATCAGGAAATAACTGCTGTCAGTGACATGCAAATATGGGAACACATTTATAGCATCGAAAATATTATAATTTTTCTTCATAAGTTCTTAAGTTTTTCAGTTCTTTCCAATGCTTCGTTGTCGTATGGTGATTAGTTGTCACCTTCTTAAAAATTCTCTAATTCGGCAATTAAATCTTTTAATCGATTGGACGTAAATGAATTTCTATGATTGACTCAAATGCTCGTTATCCTTTTTCAGCCTAACATTCTGCGTCTTTGTTCCATTTGCCTCGGGCGATTTCGAACAAGTTGATTCAAGTGTATTAAAGTGGTTGGAATAAAGAGCTGAAAAAAAATTATTTTAGAAGCAATCAACTACCAAATATATATCATCGGAGAGCAGAACCCACTTCATGGGGATTTGTATAGTCTTTATTGCTCGATCAGAACACATTTTATTTTGCACATTGTGAGCGACAAGACAGCGGTGAAAGGCAAACAAACAACATCTTATGACAGTAATTCCTGTCCGCATTAACCCCTCACATTTTGAAGGACCTTGGAAAAACAGTATTTTGTTACCTTATGAAAAATACAACAACTCGCATGAAAAGAATAGTAAACAATAAGCGTATAATATTCGCTCCCTCCTTCAGCAGGATTACCACCACTTCATTCTCCCCTGGAGTGAGTAATTAACAGATAAGTTCGGAAAGCATATACCCACATATAATTATTAGCGACTCTTTTGTAGTAAACAACTTTCCTACATGATATAACTGACAAGAATTAAAGCTACTGCAACGTTCCAGCTCATAATGAATAAGCCGCGAAAAAGAAATACACAATTTACACAAAGCGAGAATACAACTGATATTTTGCTATAGAAGCGATGGCAGAGCGAAATACGGCAATTCCCCGATGAAAGGTCTTCTGAGCTCTACTTTTCACGATATTTGGGTGTTTGAATATCCGTGCCAAGACTGCTGATAAGGAACAGCCGACCACGAGAGAAGCTTATTATTAGGAGTCAGGCTCCATCTAAGATGATTTGTTACAAACCCTCAAAAACAGCGCAAAATATCAATTTAAAAATTCACAAACATATAACGGTGTTCAGCGATTCTTTCTTTTTTTTTTCAGACTTTCTGCAAGAAAAACATTCATTATTCAATGAAAATTATGCGAAAGAAGCTTTGCTTTACGAACTGCTTAAAGCATTACTCCAAAGCTTTTACAACAACGGAGAAGGCCTTGGCAGTGTGACGCCATCAACATTATTTTTATAAATATAACTTTAATGTAAGCGCTGCAATTTACTTAATGTTTAGTGAGACATCCCTCTTCGGTCTAGATGATTCTCAGCAATAAAGTTAGGTGATGGCAAATTAACAATGTCCGCAGGTGGATGCGAACCTATGGCTTTCCATTCCCCGTCTAGATGTATATCATCTACGTTACTAGTATAAAAACACCACCTCGGACCCTGCTTGTTGACAACATTGTAGCTCGTCATCAAATAACGCATCCAGTCAATAGCATGGTAAGTTATTCACAGACAATTTGTAAAACAATGGCTCTCAAGCTTTCAGCAAATCTAAGCATTTTTAAACCTCAGTATGTTTGAATTGTCCCAACATAAAGTCGTGTATAAAGCAAGCAAGATCTTCATCTCTAATTATTGTGGTGAGTGTTAGGATACTTTTAGCCGAGCTCAACTGCCATTCTTTACTCATCGTGGTAATTAATTAGCCGTGGATCGAGAACCAATACCATAAAATGAAAAAAATTATATACACTCGAATGTGACTTACATACACAAATGTTCTTTTCGCATTGCGATTATTAATGACGATTGGAGAGTTATCGATGAAAAATAAAAGAAATTATACACATTTAACAGGCTGATTACATTTTAGCAGATTTGAAATGCAGTGAGAATTCACTTGTGGTTGCCTCATCATTCGTTCATATCGTATCATCGTGTTGCTCTCCATAAATACTCGATCGAAATAGAGCCCTTTCTGGGTGCGAAGCGACTCGAAATACGGGCGCATTTGCATGAGATCAAACTAAAAGTTGCTAATCATCATTAACAACATAAGTGAACCCCTATCCCCTCCGTCTCTCCCCTCCACCCCACCCCCCCTTCCCTCCCTCACTAAATAACGGATAGTGATTGCAAGCAGAGGCAACCCGCATAAAAAATGGAGAAATAATGTGAGAAGATAGGAAGAAGGAGGGGGAAAAAATCAAGTGGAAAAGAAACTTATGAAGAAAATCGATACCGCCAAAAGTTGGATTGATAATCAAGACTAATAATTTAGAAAATACTAATATCTCATCCGTGGTAAGCAATAAGAAAGAATAATAAACAATTGATAAGTGATAATCAATGATCAGTTTAATTTCTTCAAACGAAGAAGTTCGAATGCGTCGAACAATATTCAAAACGATCATCACACATATTTAACCAAAGTTAAGCATCGGCTTTTCCTTCGTTTTGCGAAAACTGAATTTCCTCATAATTTCTATGTGAGCAATTTTTTAAGAGAGTGAATAAATGCGAGCATATCGTGCATAATTCGATGAGTTATTTTAAGAGCTTTTAAATTTTAGGCGATATGCAAATCGAATTTTGATGAGCTTCACTACGAATAACGCATATTTGATGCTAAATCATAGCAATAAAAAAAGTATAGCAAAAGTAACAACGTTACGGCAATACTTCTAATAACCTTACTGGGCTCCTTTAAAATAAAAAAATTTTCAAGGTAGAATTTTACTTGTTATTTCATACGATTATATGAGGAAGAATAATGTTTGTAGCGACAAGTCAAAATAATTGAAAATTTGGTCGAATTTTAACTTAACCTCATTTGCATATCGCAAAAACGGCAAACTATGAACATTGTAGAAAATAACATAGGTGATATTTTTACCTGAAGATTAGAGAACTCCCATGAGATTAGTCGCAGCTCCGGCATACTGAACAGATAGGTCGACATTGAGCCCATTAACTCGGCAACATCTTCCATTTCCACTGCCGCCATATCACCGATATTGATTTCCAAGCTGAACATTAGTCTCTTTAATCGACCGATAATAACTATAATATTTCCTATTGTATCTTTGAAATAATTTGCTTGAGCGAAGAGATATATGATCTGTTTCTGTGATGGTGTATGCACGCCTGAATCAGGATAGCTGCTAGCAACTGTTAGATCGTAGTCGATCGGCTACTGAGAACAACAAATGCAAGAAAATTTCGCGATACATAAAGCGTCGAACTCGCAATTCTCTCATACATTGTTCATCCGTCATGCCTTTCCTAATGACGTTTAGTAAACTAACTTCCGAGCTGTGAGTATTGGTGCGCGAATAATTTAGAGAAAACGACATCCGGAAATGGATTTGTCACCTTTTCAATTGAATTATGATCTAGTTTTCAAGTACATCGTATCTTTCACAATATTTTCATTAACACACTATTTGAATCAAATGTTTTGCTTTAATTATTTCCAAATGGAATACACCGAAAGAGAGTTTTGTATATGAATTCAGTAGACAGGAAGAAAAACGAATTAAAAAAGGAATTTTTGTGAGGATAACAGCTTCACTTTAAGAATAACGTATCATCTTTATAAAAAATGCGTTGCTCACGGAAAACTATTTATAAACGGAAATTTTAACCATGAGGAAACGATGGCAATCGTCTAGAAATTTTTTTGCACTTAAAAACCGGATGAATCAAAAATTCAAAAGTAAACATAAAGAGGGAAAGGGAAAGGGTTTAAGAGGTGAGCGATCAAGAGAGGAGGGCTTAGGGGGTGAGCGATCAAGGGAGGAGGGCTCAGGGGGTGAGCGATCAAGGGAGGATGGCTTAGGGGGTGAGCGATCAAGGGAGGAGGGCTTAGGGGGTGAGCGATCAAGGGAGGAGGGCTTAGGGGGTGAGCGATCGAAGAAATTACGAACTTCTGAAGATGTATGCGATGGGTGAAATTGTTCAACGCCGATTGGTAGGCTCGTTGTAATGCACATTTCGCACGATCGCGTTGTGCACATTTCACATTCAAACGCACTCTATGAGGCGTATTCGATTCTGAAAAAAAAAACGACTGCATGAATTACGTCGATTTCCGCAATATTTTGTTAATTGAAGTTTTTTTGGGCACAATGATGGGATACTTTCTTAAACTTATTCGTTCCTACCCGAGAGAGTCGACCAATAAGCAAACTTAGGCAGAGCAGAAGCGCAAGAAAATACCTACAAGTCTGTAACGACTACTTTTGTAAGGGAACAGGTTAAGCAGCAAGGACACGCCATTATTAATCGACAATGTGATGAAAAGAACATAAATTATAATAAGGAACTTTGTTATATTCTTGAAAACCAGAAACTATGCTTCAATATGGATCAAAGATGCTGAACTGGAATGCGGTGAATATGCTCGTGTGTATTATAGACCTTTTATTCATCTTTTATTCACCGCTAAAAATAGCCAATGTGGTTGACAGTCGTCTTTTATTTCTTTTGAGATATTCACCTTCAATCATGAAATCGGCAAGGTCCATGTCGTTTTAAATGAACCCCTGTTGGAAACCAAATATGGTGACTTCAAAAAATTTGTTGTATAGGCGACCTCAAAAAACAAGGCGGGTAGATGTATCATCATCCTCATTAGTTTAGAGTGGCTAAAGATTGAAGTGGTGTGAAATGATAAACGCTAAAAAGTTCATGAAAATTTGGAAGTTTAATATCGATATCAGTCTTCTTTAGCCAGAGCTTCGCATGTTCTGTAAGGTTTTCATGCCACCATTCGATACTAGGTTAATTATCACCCATTCGATATTATAAATGTGCCCTCCCGAAAAACCTTACCATTACCTTAAATTTGAGACCAATGTAAAGTTAGGTTCTTGTAATTCGAATCATATACCTCCATATCCTATTGAGTCAACAATCCGCTTTGTTTTGTTGACCTCAGTTACACTCCTATTTTTGGTTTGCAAAGTCTTCTAATGATATTTTCAATAAGAAGATAGTGGTTAAATTGCATGCTCTTCCCACCAGCATATGAACCATGCCGATCTCTTCATGACGTAACGAAAAAAACTGCTAAGTTCTGAAGAAAAATCAAGCGAGAAAAAAATCTTACGAATAGTAAACGATTGAAGAAATGGATAGAATACGAGGGCGAATGTTTGAGAATCACAATTCCCGGTTGAATCAAGACGAACTTCGAGACCATTCACATCAAAATATTTGAAAAATTCCAATTGGAATGACTGTAGAAGACCAATACTGAGATATCGAAGCGTATCACGATTCTTACTAACCAGTTCAGTTAAGTACTGAAAATTAAATTTTATTGAAATACAGTCATATGAAATATGGCTAGTGAACAGTGAAATGAATATTTGAAGAGAAATTTTATTCTCTTTATTCTCTTAACGAACTCTCTATTGATTTTTTGTATTTATCTGATTATTTCGTTTTGAAATTTTTCTACCAAAAAGAAAACCAAAATAAAATAACCAAAATATTACATTTTGCAAATTTGCATAACGACTATTTGGGGTAACTTCTAACCATCCGCTTTCGTAGAATTTCATGAGCGTTCCAATTTGCTGAATATTGATAATGCAAATTTGACTATTGCATAGAGTTTCGAAAAACTTATTCGTCAACGTTGTTCACTGTGCGAAATCGAGCCGCTATATGAGACAAGCATGCCAATGGCGATTAGAAATTGTGCCGAACGATAGCAGCGCTGTCTCTTACGTTCAGCGTCAATAAAAATAAAGGCAATATTTATGTGATATATTCCAAACAGCCAGTATCTTATATTATTTACGTCCGGTGAGACATGAATGAAAAGAAATTAAAGGATATTATAGGTAATCTAAACCACTAAGAGTTCAAGTAAGCCAGTAAGCTTAAAAGTCCATTTTTTTTGGAGACAGTGGAGTCTTTTTTTAGTCTCGCTGAGTGATATTTCGAGTTTCTGGTAGCCGCATTATTGCGAGCAGTTCTAAGGTAGGTGACTATGCGCAAGGGACAAGTTTTGTTCACCGTTGTACGTTACACTATCTCATAAAACGGATGAAAGTTTTTAGAACGATAAGAAGAGATATAAACGCTCAAACACGAAAATGACCGGAAATCGTTTTTCCGTGTGGAATTGGGATACGATCCAACTTTCAGTCCACTACAAATTTTGCTAGAGAATGCTCATGGCGATGGTCACTGCTATGATTTGTTTCAAAAAAATGCAAAAATTACCTGACTAATAATTTTGGTCGGCCAGTAGAAATTGCGATTGTTTCGATAATGCAGATATTGAAAATTCCAAAACTTTAAAGTAATATGCGACAGCTGTATCTCTACAAGAGTAGTAATTATACGATTTTTTTGCGTTTAATTATTTCAATTTCTTTAATGACCGGTAAAAAAAACTATAAAATTACTGAGGTTCTTTTTTTGGAATTAGTATTTCAGTTTCATAATGAACCACGAGAAAGAGAAAATTGAAATTTCATCGAAGCATTAAAATTCACTACCATAGCGTTACTTCTTCGGATGGTATACAAAACAATACGAAACAACATATTCCACTTTGGATAGAAAGCTTGGGCAAAAAACTCTTAGGAAATTCGATATTTTTCATATGCAAAATTCTTATATCACCGTAGATACCGAACTAATAAACTATAACTGTAGGGATTTTAACGCTTGAGAATTTTTGTTTCTTCTAAAATTCTAGCTACTTCAGTATATTTTTTCTGTAACTTTATTTGCTGCATCGTCTCCTTGATTTCTTTTGCACATTTGAAAGACTCTTGTGCCATGTTACCTTATAATTCTACAAATGGCTATACCAGCTCCGTCATTGTTTTATGAACTGCTATACATCCGAACTTATTACAACAATTACCTGAGTTCAGGATGGCGTCAATAACGAGCAATTCCTCGTGTTCATCAAATCCAGAATTACGATGCATTCGAAATTCTTTGATGTTTTTAGCCTTTGAAACAATTTTTGTGATTGTCTCGACGGTACACGGAATGGTACAGGAGCGTTGATCAACGTTTTGTAATGCTCGCCATTCGATACGTTGATCTCTTGATCCGAGCACCAATGAATGCTGTCGATCCCAGAACAAATTGTCAATAGCAATCGCAATTGTTGGCACTGCTTCCTGAAATTGTTAGGGATCGAAACGGAGACTAAAACATAAACTTCGATCATTTTGCAAATATTCTCGACATTTTCTTCAATTATGTTTCAAAAACTAGGTACCAGCCAAAGGGATGGCTGCTGCTCGGCGTGCGATTGCCTCATAACATCGAGACATCGCACTGAAGGCCCGAGCGGTAAGATATGCATATATATGTACATATATACATATATATGTACATGTATATTTATATATATATACATATATAGAGAGAGAATGAACAGCAATTTTGAAAATTACGTCAAGTATTTTCAATTCTGATTGATAGAAACCATGAAAGTTTTATTGTTTAGCGGCGTTAGAGCATGCGAGAAGTTTAAAGGTCGTTGATGGTCTCTCTTTACTACTTCACCCATATTGTCCTCACTTCTTTTCGTGTACTAGCATATAGCATGTGATGACAAGTTTTCAAATCGAGCGAGGAAGCGAAAATCGAACAGCTAACACGGCGAGGCTTTCACTGTAACGATGCTATTCATTAATTAAAGAAAAAATACCGAAGCGGCACGGCTTTTGATGAACTAAGAACTTCAGTGCAGAAACCTTCAACGATTGCCCATGATGTGAGAGGATTTTGCAAAATAAGCAATTAAAAAACAAGCAGCGCAAAATTTACGGCAGAAAAAAGTTACTGCCAAATTGGTAATCAAAAAGTTACTGCCAAATTGGTAATCACTGGGAATTGATTGCACAACAATCTGTGCTTCTTAAGAAAATGCTTTTGCAAAAGAAATGGATATTATTTAGGATTAGCCAAAATTGAAGCTTCAATCTGTTCACAGTGTTGTGCAGTCGACGTTGTAGTAACCATATTTTGGATAAGCCATATAATTTAAATCTTTAAAAATTTAGGAAATCTTTATAAGACACCGTAACATAGGAGCAAATAAGAAGACTCAAAAGCACATCACAAGCTGATGATCGTAGAGAGGTATTATTCATTAAAGGCGATGCCGATGGGGCGTGGTATACTATGCTGATTGGTCACCGCATAGACAATGGTATGTTGTGGTTTTTCAACGAAAATCGTACGCTCGTCACAGTCGTCTCGGCGATCGCAGCAGTTCAGTCATTGAACAGACGACAAACGAGGAGACTCTCTGCTCAGTCCTTCATATCCCAAATAAGCGGACCACAGTGCACTTCCCCACATTGCTCAGTTGCATAACGATTGTGAAAAATCAGCGGGAACTTTGGAAAAATTTTTACGCGCTTTCTTTGAAGCACATTACAGGTTGCACGTATGAGATTTTCATGTAATATACAACTTCATACGGCCAATTTCGAAGTGATACCTCTGCGAATGACGATGGATGGACGTGTGGTGGCAAGATCACGCATTTAAGGCCTATCTTTTTTTCCGATCGTACTCGTTGCGTCTTTGTGAGCATGAAACGTTTTTTTACGCGTTTACAGCGACCACATTTTGATGTGGTTATGATTATTGCATATACATGACAGCTATGTGTATGCGTGATTGACTACTGTCGCCTGTTCAAATGGTTTACTAGGTTATTGGGCTACGGGAACGTCACCTAGGTGAACTGCAGCAGGTGGTAAAGTTTAAAAAGTCATTTTAATCCTCCCCTCCCTTTTGCACGGCTCTCAGTTAAGGTGTTATATTACCACAATGAATTTTAAACGAATGTGCGCCAAGATGGGAGAGGCATCATACGATGACCTAGCAATTGCGCAATTCACGGACGCCATAAGCCATCATGGCCTGAGCGCCAAACAACAAATTCGATCGTTGAAACGTCTTGTCCAAAAGCCATTTCGGATTAACTACAATTACTCCCCCATTGATTGTATTCCCATATTGAAAACTTCCCAAAATGTGGCCTTGGTAGTGATTTCATCCAAGAAGGCGATAGGTTAAAAGTTCATATGCATAAGTTACTTTCCAATTTGGGCTTAGCTTCCAGAAAAAAAAGGAACAGATCTATCATGCCGAAATGTCGGAACGCTCATGAAAGGCTGGACAATACAACTGCTACGATAACGAGGACACTTCCCCACATTGCTCAGTTGCATAACGATTGTGAAAAATCAGCAGGAACTTTGGAAAAATTTTTACGCGCTTTCTTTGAAGCACATTGCAGGTTGCACGTATGAGATTTTCATGTAATATACAACTTCATACGGCCAATTTCGAAGTGATACCTCTGCGAATGACGATGGATGGACGTGTGGTGGCAAGATCACGCATTTAAGGCCTATCTTTTTTTCCGATCGTACTCGTTGCGTCTTTGTGAGCATGAAACGTTTTTTTACGCGTTTACAGCGACCACATTTTGATGTGGTTATGATTATTGCATATACATGACAGCTATGTGTATGCGTGATTGACTACTGTCGCCTGTTCAAATGGTTTACTAGGTTATTGGGCTACGGGAACGTCACCTAGGTGAACTGCAGCAGGTGGTAAAGTTTAAAAAGTCATTTTAATCCTCCCCTCCCTTTTGCACGGCTCTCAGTTAAGGTGTTATATTACCACAATGAATTTTAAACGAATGTGCGCCAAGATGGGAGAGGCATCATACGATGACCTAGCAATTGCGCAATTCACGGACGCCATAAGCCATCATGGCCTGAGCGCCAAACAACAAATTCGATCGTTGAAACGTCTTGTCCAAAAGCCATTTCGGATTAACTACAATTACTCCCCCATTGATTGTATTCCCATATTGAAAACTTCCCAAAATGTGGCCTTGGTAGTGATTTCATCCAAGAAGGCGATAGGTTAAAAGTTCATATGCATAAGTTACTTTCCAATTTGGGCTTAGCTTCCAGAAAAAAAAGGAACAGATCTATCATGCCGAAATGTCGGAACGCTCATGAAAGGCTGGACAATACAACTGCTACGATAACGAGGAAACTTTAATGTTGAGACGTTTAATTGAATGCGTAGAAAGATATAGTGATAATCGAGTGAACGTAGCTTGCTAGAGGTGTGCAATGCATCTATTCGCACCGTTCAGGCGGATCGCAGTTAATTTACAGGACAAGATCAACATTAAGCATACCGTGACTCTTTGACACTTTTTCTGATAACAACTGTCAATCATATCCATCATTCATCGCTGCCAGCATTATCGGATCAGCAAGTGTGCTTCCCAAAGATGAACACCCTCAAATCGTTGATGTAGCGTGGACGGATGGAGCAGTTGAATGTTGACGATTGCCTTCCTAAAGGAAATTGACAGTGGTTGAAAGCATAGATGTGGATGTGCGGTATAGGCGATACCTAAATAGCATATCAGCATTGTATTGCGTTTCAGTGCTCAGTACTCCACCACCATAGTGTAAAAAGTTACTCATTATGCAATTGTCGTGCTAAGCACACGAAGGTCATAATGAATTGCCCTTCTTGTAGCAATTTAATATCGGCAGTTCCAACCGATGAAAGTTTACCAATACTAAGTACTTAATTGTTCTCATTTGTGTCTGGATATTGTCTTATTCAATATTGTCAATAATCATTTGAATGTTGATGACTGCAATGTTGACGATTGCATTTAAGCCAAGCATCATACTTCTATGGGTTTTCGTAATCCACTTAATTAGAATAACCTCCGGAACTTTTACATTTTCTAGGCTCAAAAGCGTTATGAATTTTGTATTTGTAAACAAAATAGTAAATAATGAAGTAGTGAGGGGAACACACTTCTCTGGACCTTTATTTACAATGACAAAAAAAGTTTAGTTTGAAGAGTGACGCAAAATCGCCTCTTACCGATTTACTAAAAAATTTCGCCTTTCGATTATGATTCTTTGCATGATTAATATATATTCAGATAAATTGTTATCACCGTGAAGGAAAAAGTCGCTAATTCTCGAATCTTTTTAAAGTTAATTTTTCTACGACGTTTGGATTGACTTAGTATTCAACAGTAGAAGCTATGCTATACATTTATGGAAATGTTTTTCGTTCAAATTGCATCACTTATCTTGTACAATTGCACTTTTTATCAGTCATAATTATGCGCCCGTTTTTCGATGAATTGTGAAGACCATTACGGTGATCACAAGAACCTGTCAGACTATAATAGTGTGTGTGTGTGAGAGAGAGAGAGAGAGAATTGAACAGAAAAAGGGGAAATTTTCGTTATGGCAATTTGATGTTATTTGGTGTAGATTATAAGGCAGCTTTCTTTTTTCTTGTTTTTTTCTTTCATCTCTGAATGCCCGTTTTCAAAGAAAAATTGATTTTTTTCTAAGCCATATAAAGAAGTCCTTTCTTTACCCGTCTCTCTGTCAACAGTAGAAGTTATGTTATACTTTAATAAGTACCTTTACTCGAAATGCTATCGTCTGCTTGTCGTAAATCGCTTCTTCGCAATATACATTGTTTTGACGAAGCGCATTGCCATAAAAAAGAGCGATCACCAAAACGTTTGCCCTATTCGATCTGTTATGGCAACATAACAACTATGCGACTATATATACATTTATGGAAATGTTTTTCGTTCACCTTGCATCACTTATCTTGTACAATTGCACTTTTTATCAGTCATAATTATGCGCCCGTTTTTCGATGAATTGTGAAGACCATTACGGTGATCACAAGAACCTGTCAGACTATAATAGTGAGAGAGAGAGACAGAATTGAACAGAAAAAGGGGAAATTTTCGTTATGGCAATTTGATGTTATTTGGTGTAGATTATAAGGCAGCTTTCTTTTTTCTTGTTTTTTTCTTTCATCTCTGAATGCCCGTTTTCAAAGAAAAATTGATTTTTTTCTAAGCCATATAAAGAAGTCCTTTCTTTACCCGTCTCTCTTTCGCTTTCAATTTCACAATTTTTAAGAGAACTACTCATTCGGGACATTATTAATTAAATGGTTTTGCTTACAGCGAAAACTCGTTTTTGACTGTCGTGCTGAATTCGCCGCAAGTACAACCGCATGAACGGCTGATATTTTCCACTTTGCACATTCGTTTCTTTTTCATATGCTGCCATTCATGCAAAAATGATCAACTTTTCACCACTCCTATCCTGTTTAACAAAAGCCATTAGATCCTCTTCAAGTGGCACATAATTTAGTCCGCAATTCAAAGGTAATGTGATATGGGCGATATGCAATTTTTAAAATTATGATGTTTAATATGTTCTCCAGTAAGTTTAAAAATAAGAACTGAGTAAATTTTCCGTAAAGTATGGAGCATGTAATAATAGGTGATCAATTAATGTCAATTAATTAACTGACTTTAATAACATGTCAACACGATAACTTCAGAAAAAGTACGACCAACGACTTCAGAAGAATTACGCTCGCTAATAATCGTTTTGGTTTTGGTTAATAAAATCAAAAAACTTAGCTCAATTACTTTTTTACTTTGTGTTACTTTCATTTTTATTTTTTTAAATTTCTTTGTTACTTTACCGTTACGTAACGTCAGCTCAGATATATGACAGTCTTCCCCCCACCCTTCTCCCTTCTCATTCTCTGTGAGATCCACTAATTCTCCACCCGACTGCAAGAGGCAAATATCAAAGACCGTATTATCTTTATAAAGAAAAGTATGTGGTATGATACCAAAGATTCTTTCACTATGCCATGCTATAAACTAAGTAGGAAATACTTACGACTATTTGCTAGCTTATAGAGCTTTTATTCAACGTTAAGCGGCACACTAATAGCTCTTATGTAGCGAAAAGTGTGATTGATCTGGCGTGCAGTCTGACGTTTGTCGTCGAAAAATGAACATTTCGGCACGAAATTTCTGCGATAGACGATGTTTGCGCATGACTGTTGCCAGTGAATTCTCTTCCTTGTTTGCCGTTTTAATCGCTCCGAGACAACAGTGCAAAAATGAATGTACTCGCATCGTCTCAAACGAAAACCTTAGCGAACGAGAATTTCAAAAATTGATTTCACTGATCGCCGGTAATTCACCACTGAACGGAGCCAGACGCCTTCCAGTAAAACGCCTTTTACTTTCCTCGTCGATCGTCGTTTGCGGGTAACCTCCGTAACGGCATCACAAAACAGGTCAGTTTCCAAGGTAGCAATTTTCTCCTCTCACGTCAGCAAAGTATCATGCACAGTCTTAAATCGAGGCTCCTCTAAGGCTACTCATATCCAATCCGTATCACTACGACTTCCACCTCCCCCCCCCCCCCCCCGTTTCCNNCCCCTCAGTTGTGATCGCCGACTGTAATCATCTCTCCGTTGAATCTCCCTCACCGAATCATACCACTCAAAATTCAAAGGCTATAAACTTATCTTTTACAAGCGCACTTAGTCCCATTTATTCCCGTTTCGGCTGATTATCTTTCATCATTTTTTTTGCGCAATATGCCAAGCAATAAGGAGCAGAACGCATTCAAGATTATATGATGCTCTTGTTCATTCATCGCATTTTTATGGAACACAAAATTAATCGTTTTGAAAACAAATATGAAAAAAATGAAAAAAAGAAAAGAAGAAGTCAAACCGATCACAAAGCAGTGTGGACAACATGCAAGAATGAGGCACTAACAACATTCTATGTAATATATATCAAAAAATGAAATAAAATTTTTTTGAAAAATATCAATCAAACAAAAATCACATTATTTTTCTGCAATGAATTATTAAATTAGTGATCTATCCCTTACAGCTTATGAATTATTCTCGAATTTTTTGTTAAAATATTTTGTTAAAATACAAAACGAAAATAAAATATTACTGCAAATTCGTACAAATAACACATCAAACAGGTCTTATTGTGTCAAGCAGGTCTTATTTATTTGCGATCACATTTAAAAAAAACAAGCTTTGCGATCTGAAAAACAGCGCTCCTACGGCTGTGTCAGGATGGGATGCTTTCTAATTTCCAAGCTATACTTTTTCTGAGTTAAAGGTCATCAACGTATTGGATGCATGGTTGAGGCGGCAGCAAAAATAAAATCATATATACGCTTATGCGTGCGATGTGCGTCTCATGTAAGCGTTCATTTTCGTTTGCATCGCGCCCCGTATATATAAACACACGGGTAACGATTCAACAAAGGTGATCCTTCCATGAGATTCGCATAAACCAACAGTTCCTTTCACGAAAAGTAAAAACCGCATAAAATATTTGGCAAACAATCCGTACGGTGATGACATGTTTGCAGACAAGAACGTTCGGGGATTTCTTAATAGACAGGAGTCAATACAAAACATATTGATAGCGAACATGCAGAAATGAATGGTCTGTCATTTGCGCAAAGAAACTATTTTTGCGTTAGCGATACCTTCTATGTTGCCACTTATCTTCCTAAATTCAACATTCATGAATCCCGACTTCATTCCCAGATGATCCCAGATGCATGATCAAACATCATTTCATGCATGATCAAACATCCTTTCATACATGATCAAACGTCATTTCGAAGAGTCAGAAAGTCAAAAATTTGTTTTGTAACATTTCGGTTTATAAGTCAAATATTGTTCAATGCCATATAACTGTTAGAAATGAAAACGGGGATCGCAAAAGAAGTGAATAAACAGCAGCAATACGACGAAAGATGACTTCTTTGAGTTTTAATCGAGAAGACAATAAAATACAGTAGTAACCCACAGAGCATTGCCCCGGGACGTACTAATAATCAGGCAAAAAAAAGTTAGTGCATCATATAGATTAGCAACATTGTTTAACCAGTAATTTTAGATCGTGAGCAGCATGCGATACTGTTACTATCGAATCGACCATTGACTGTACAGCGGAAACCAATGGATACTGAAAGAATAACATCGATACAAGCTTGTATTAATAAAATGATGATTTGATCCATTTACATGTGGGTGAATATATCGAAGTAAAACGAGGTGAGGAGAATACAGGATAAGAAACAAAAACGTTAATTCAAAGGTATTTTCCGGTTGAATTCTATCAATTCCCGGTTGAATTCTATGAATTCCCGGTTGAATTCTATCAGTTTACGGTTGAATTCTATCAATTTCCGGTTGAATTCTATCAATTTCCTGTTGAAACTCTCTTTCAGATGGACTGATGATATTAGCAAAACAGTTCAATTGTCCGCAGAATCTTTTTCCGCTTCATTGGATTTTTACTGCGAAGATACTGAAGAAAATTTCTCACTACCTTTAAATCAAATTTGATTGGCAACTGAATAGTTCTAACTAATTCCTCAATTTCTATCCCATTCCATGTATGTATAACCCGAATCTAATAAAATAAATGACAATTATAAGTTGATCGAATTCAAATAAAATACGAAAAAAACAGGATCAACAATATAATACCTGATCTGAGGCCAATTTAGTCGCTTGTACACAATTCTTAAGGGCACAACAAAGTCGATCGGCAGCACGCCGTACTTCGACACTTAATGAAGACGATGTAACACATTGGGCGACACTATCGCCAATATACATTAACTTGTGTGCGGCAAGAATTATCTGCAACATTTAACATCGTACACCATAAAGTCTATTGCGAAATGAATTGCTTACTTCTGATGATTTTGTAATTAAATATAATAATCGTACCGTTGTGAATTACGAAATGTCGAGTTGTATGAGGGATGTATTTCGTAATGTTCGATTGAAATATATTATGTGAATATGACGATTTTGTGAACAGGCTGCTATAAAGATTAGGATTTAGCTGGAAGATTTGGATTTAACTGATAGATATATATGGGCTCAGTTTGATGATGTTTCAACATCCATACCAAACTGATACCGACCAAAGCTAAGAGGAAATTTTTCGTTTTTAAATCCATATTTCTACATTTTTAGATTTCGTCAGTAAAGTTCTTGTGCTATAATTACGAGAAGTTAGCATGTTCTGTGTAAGGTGGTCCTAAAATTTAATTAGCTAATTAGAACGGATGGTGCAGCTCAGTGAAACAACTGCATAATTGATGCAAGTCGATAACTATACCTGTACCTACTGTACTGAAGCAATAACAATTTAAAGATAACTTTGAAACAAAAAAGAACGAAATCAAAGCTCAATCCGCAAAAAAACTGGAGGTTCTAATAAATAAACTGCTAATGTCAAGCACTAAAATAATTCGTCGGTAAAATGAACTGAATAGTGGCCAGCAGTCAGTGAATTAAAAAATTGAACGGAAATTTTTATATATCCACAAATTAAAAAAAAAACAATTGCAATGCTGACCGGGATTAAGTTTACTATTTGAAAAACGACAAGAAAACTATCGAACAGTGAGTGGAATTGAAGACAGAAGGCCACAGCAGAGGGATTTTCATTTGCATACTTCAAAACTTTTTTGTTGAGAAGGTAGTATCTTCCATTCGCCATAAAAGTCATAGTTCACAGTTAGTTTTGCCTATTAATTTCACTCGGAATGCTCTACGAAAACCAGAGATCAGTACTTTGTCCTCACTGTGATTTGAAGCGCGTCTACACCGATGCACCAACGACTAAAAAGTAATTAATCATCAAAAGAAGTCAAAAGTGTTAGCATAAAAATGTTAGCTGACCAGTTTGCTCTTCTGTACGAATTCCCTTGGTGGAAGTTGTTCTTCAACAACGGTCAAGAATTCCTCGATTGCCTTTGAGAGGAACTCGGTATGCGTGTCCACTTGTGGCGAATAGAATCTCAATAATTGCCGGTCTTCCTCCGATAATGAATTCAGAACCTATAAACGCATAAGCTTTGTTTCCTTATGATACCATAAATGAAGAGCGAACAAGTTCGCTTGAAAGGAATGAATATAATGGCTAAGTTGCAGAGCGTAGAAAACAGAAAAAGCAGTAATCTATAGCACATTTCGATACTTACTACCATCAACAGACAACACTCAAAAGTGTTACTATAGGATTATTATCGTTGATTAATAAGGGTGCTTAGCACCAAATCGTTACAAAAGAATTCGCAACTGC
>JPKZ01001612.1:17550-45681 GCA_000803305.1 Toxocara canis
TTTATATTTATATACATATATATATATATATATGTATATGTATATATATATATATAATTTTATGTCACAATGAGAGAATTACCTTGCGTGTACAGGCATCGCTTAGAATAACCACCTCGGTGGTTTTGTTAGTAGTTGTCGCAATATATTTCGGTACATCAGTCAGAACGAAGAATCGAGAATCATTTATGAACCGTGCTATTTTAGCTGCCTGGAAATTATACGTCCTCAAAACGAGATCTGTAAGTGACTGTGTGCTCACTGCATAAAAGTCCAATATTAATTCTTCTTCATAACATTCTCCACCATAAACAGTCAAGATTCACGAAAACGCGCTCACGCTCGATACCTCAGAATGACTAGCTTAGATAACGGCTTTGCAGACACAGTAAAAGATAGCGTGCTCAAAAGGCTTCTAGTTGAATTGCTAGAAAACAAGCGTTTCTTCAGCAAAAACATTTAAGATTCGGCTGCGTAAAGGCTGATAAACCATATCCATCTTCACTAGGTATCACAGCAGTCTTTGCTATGGTTCACAATGAACTGATTTTTAATCACCGGATGATCGACGGTCGTTTTAACTAGTAATAGATTTTGGCAGTAAGCCAAAGCAATACAGGTGTAACGCTTCAAAATGTACCGACTATTTGGCTTACTTGATAGAGAGTGCGTAGTTGATTGGTAGGTATAAATGGAGCACAAACATCCGAATGGATTACATTCTGCGCGATATCACATGATCGTGGAATGACGGTGACGTAAAATAATGTCAAATAGCGATGCTCCGAGTAGGCAGATTCTTGAAAAGCACTCTCGCCGAAAATCGTTTTCATAATCTACAAATAAATCAATCCACGCTAGAAAATCAATCGGTATTTGATCAGAAAAACGGCAACTGTGACGCTCTATAGCCTAATCGACCATGAATTACTCTACATTGGATAAAGCTGTTAACTGCAATCAGCTTTTACGTTTAAAACAGCGTAATATTAATGACGTTAGACTGATCCAGTGGACCTTTTGTAGATTAGAAACAACTAAACTAAACCTATTTAAATTATGGTCATAAATGAGAATATGGAATCGACGTGCATAAGAATCTCTCAATTATCATCTGAATTTGGCTCTCGTATTTTTTTATTTTTACCACGATGCTGAATAATAGATATAAATTGAAATCAACAGAGAGTGATGTATTTGTATGGCGTCAGTATGCCAAAAAAGAATAGTTTTCTAAAGGAGAGACGAGGAGAGACAATAAGTAATTAATACTCCGTTGAGTTCGGTAGCAGTGAGGAGCTCGTTGTGCACACGATGAGTGTGAAAAAGAGTCTCAAGTGATTGTAGAAAGGCACTTTTCTTCTCTTTCAGATGTGATTCAAGTTGCATCAGTACATTCAACCTGAAACATCAGTCGTTCTTAAGAGCGCACAAATTAATTACACTTTAAAAAAGCTGTCGGCACATGAAGAGATGGTAGAACTGTAGTTGTGGTTCCATACTGTACAGAATACAGAAGTAATGTTCGTGCATTATACAGATACTAATTCATCCGCCCCACTCATTTTTAAGTATGCCGAGTCCAAAAACTAAGGAAGGGCCAAAATGTTGCATTAGCCAGATATAAACAAGCAAACTGATGCCTATGTGAAATCTTCTGAGCTAATACGCACTAATTAGTACGTGCCTCCATAGATTCCGTATTTCATCTGATATCATAGAAAAGTACCTTTGTTCGGCACGTTTCGTGAGCTGTATAATCCTATGTTTGTCAGAGACAGCTTCTTTGAGAGACCGAAGCATTTCAGCTTGTTCCTTGAGCTCGTTCTGTACCGCTCTCAGATCTAGATCCTGTTTGATGTTCCAGGCAGCCTGTGCGGCATGCAGCGCTAAACTCGCGCCAACAAAACGTTTATGTCGATTAGATTCTGAAACTTTTCTCGCAACTTTACTGCACAACCAAATCATTACCACAGTTAATCGCACTCAAACGTTCTACATCCTTTTCTATCCTAACTCGTTTGGTTTCTGTGATGTCTTTTATGGCTTTCAACGCATACTTTTAACAAACAGAAGAAACTGGCGTTCATTAATCTTATCAATCAAAGTGCTTATTTAGAGAATTAATTAATTGACTGCTTACCGTCTGTCTCCAAGAAAACAACCGTAACAATGAAAAAAACATATAAAACACTTCGCCTTAATTCATTTTCTACCACAGATACCGGACAATACCAGTTTCTACCAGACAACAAAAAAAGTTTGTACCGGAGATACAAAAGAATCTTCTCGAGAGGAATCTGGTTACCATAAAAGACCCTTACTTATAAAGTTAAATGGTATTGGGATGGGAAGCAAACAATTACGCACTTTTCTGTTTTCCATTCGACGCATATTCCTCACAAATGCGTTCCAATCGAGTGCTCAGTTCGTCGTTAACGCTACGTTCACGTTTCACATATTCCGTCAAGAGGCCCTGCGAGAAACAGTCACAAATGGATAATGCGGAATGAGAAATTCATTGCATATTGAATGATTGGATCAGACTGAATAAGAAGTAGGAAATGCTTTGAATACGCTCCACTTAATTAGCACAAGTGATAGTTGGGAGTTTGGTGAACAAATCGATTAAGATAAAGTGTCAGACTTTGTACAACATTCACCGAATCATGTAAACGCTTTCAAACTATACCTTTAGGGAATACACAATGGAAATAGAAATAATGGTGTACAGCTAAGCAAAATTCTCAATGTCAAATTGTCCGTAACAGCCAAATAACGATTATCTTATTTTATAGCTCACAGTTATGGAAAATTTTAGAAGACAGCAAGAAATTTTTAAAAATTTCAATAGCGAAGGGTCAAAAGTTGGAAAAGAAAAATCTGCTGGATCGAACAGCGTACAACTCTATACCATATGCGTTTCGCTTCCAGTACTTTTTGTCGTTATGTTAGTGAAAAACGAACATGAGTGCAATTTTTAGCAATTACTTCTGTAAGTTTCTCATATAACGTACTCGCGCGTAAGCGGTTTTATTCAAGGAAAGGGGACATAGAGCGAAAAACAGTTAACAGAAATCAATCATGTTCTACAGTAAAATCCATTTGCGTTGAATGTGACATTAACCGCTTCACTAAGAAGAGTTCGAAGACTTTTTGATCCATTGTTATCGCGCCAACCATCTGCGAATAACGGTGTCAGTAGCAATTGCACCGGAAGGCATGCTTCTTCTCGTTCATTGCTTCTCCACCTTAATCTTCGAAAACCTTATAGATGCATAAGCGTAACAGAGCAGCTGATAGGTGAAGTGTGGCATGAAGGCTTACATAAACTACGGTCATCTTGTAGTCCCACGCTGCACTAATAAGACAACAACGTGGAGAAGTGCTCATAAACCATATAAGCGAATTCATTCATTCTTTTTTTTAAGCAGTTAATTCTTTGAACTTGCTCCCAAGAAATCTTTTCTAGCACTGATCAATCACAGAATTAAACATTTATTTGCAAAGTGTCAGCAAGCGTTCTGTGATAAAAGTCGATCAAGCAAACAGTGATCCTCTAGAATGCAGATTATGCTCACTAAATTTCATAACTGGTCTACCCCCAACACGTAAAAACGAAACACGTAGCGTACACATATGCAAGTCTTCACGACTGCACACAGCAACTACAACGTGTCTTTGAAATGCGCATTGCAAAACAACGCTTAGAACCAACATTTCTGATGCTCGCTACCTGACATGCCAACCATAAATATATAGCTGCAATTTTGTTCTGCGATGAAAAACGCTTCACGTATGCAGTTGAGTGTGAAATAGTATTTTAATAGCACTGATAGTATTTTAACGAAATACAACAACTTACACCAGTAAACCGATCTTCTCGGTAATGAGACCATTTCTCAGCCAGATCCTTTCAATTGGCTCGTAGCTAACGACAGCTGCCGCTGCTGCGAGCAGCATTAACGAACAACCACGCATATCACATCGATCTACAATCAGAAACCAATACTAATTTGACCTTGGTAAATCTACAGTTGTTAATCGAACTCCTTCGCGGAACTGAGTAAGCCCAATTGGATGCTATGCTCTGTTCATGCTGATCTCTTCCAGAAGAAAAGAGTAGTACTAAGGATTATGGAAATTCAGAGCTTCTTGACTCAAAAGTTTTCTCAACAACTCGAGCTAAATAGTACTTCCAAAAGGTTGTCAGTACTAAAGATTTTCTCTAAGAACATTTCAAAGTTGAAGGTTAGGTGAATACGAGAAAAAAATTCAAAATTAAATGATCGAATCAAAATTTGTATTGCGTGAAGCACAAAAACATTATAGACTGCCAGCATTATGGGCTGAGAAATTGGTTGCTAGATGGCAAATGAAAAGAGTTAAATGAGAATAGGGAAGGATGATCGATGCATACAAAATAAAAGAAATAATGCAAAGTAGCAAAGTATATCGGACTGAACGGAAATCGTTCAATTGTGTCCATTAAATTTGCACTGCATAAATGCGACGGGTGGGGCACAGCATTTATGCCCTACATACATATTTGTCCCAGTCAAGGATATCATTTCGAACAAATATCGAAAGTGATAAGCGCTCAGCCTTAGCTGTTAGAAGAGAAAAAAATAGGCTGACTCATGACACGATGTTTTTCCTTACAGCCAAGATTATTTTGTTTCTCTTCCCATCCCTCTCCATTGTACGGCATAACATTATAGAGTTACAAATAATCGATATACCAATTTCGGCCACAAATTTCTTTATCGAAGGAGAGGTTTCTTCAAACTCTTAAATCCATGAGGCAAACAACCCATAAAAACAGAGAGACGTGGTCATTGCTTATTTAAAGCAAAACCAAGCTTTCAAACGATGTGCAAAACTGAAACATTGAAAAGACGAGAATGATGGAATTTTCTAACTAGTATTAAAAATCAAGCATGAGATCAATCCGATTTTCTTGATGCAGCTGACCACAAAATGCCTATTAACAGTGCTTGCAATAGTACCGTTTACCTTTATTAAATTAAAGGGCGTTGTACATTTAATTCTGGTCCCCCACAACAGTATTAAAAGTTATTCCACTCCATTTCACTTAGTGCAGTCGTTTAAGCAGCATAAGTAATCCCTAACAAATGAACAAGTATGAAACGGGCTTCGTAACGAAACAGTGATGTATATACGAAACGTAAAACGTAGATGCAATAAAAGGCAAAGAAAACAATGTAAGGAATAGTGTTGTGATCATCATATGCGAAGATATAACGAGAAAAATATAACAATTAGCGTGCAGATGAATCAATTATAAGGAAGAGTGAGAATAATTTATTAATTCTGCGTTTGAAGGTTAAAAGATCCCAAGAAAAATGACTGATCAGCAAAGAGGATTTCAAAGGTTGATAACTCTAATGATCAAAGAGTTCTGACTGGACCTATAAAACGGTACTTATAGTTTCTTATGATGATCAAATTTCACGAGAGCAGATGAAACAATATGTGCGATCTAAATGGGCAAAATCGTGCAGAATTTTATTACATTTTATTACAACTTAGAAACGTCACATTTGACAATGCGAATTTGAAGTTTCAATGGAAGGGGAACGGAGGCAATCAGAAGAGAGAATACAGTTTTTAAAATTTTGTAAATCAGAAGAGAAAATCAACACAATTATTTAAAAGACGATTCAACAAATTGCAGACAATTTTTGTTTCATTTTTTTTCAGTCCAGCCAGCAGTTTTTTTTTCCAACGAGGATAGGAGACTTCTATTGTAACGAAAAGCCGACCGGATATGCTCGAGTTTTACTGACTGCTCCACTTCAATCAGAGGCCAGTCGCTCTAGGCTTTAAAACGACTCCAATCTCATGTCACAGCGTGCACTTTTACTTCAACAATCCACGATGAACTCCAGCGGCTGTGTTACCAGCACGAATTTTTAACCGCAAACAAATATTTCTGCAAGGTAAAACACAAAAAATAATGTGATACCCTGTATGAGTAACTGCTAGAGCTGCATCGAGTATTAGCTCTTGAAGCTGGAAGCTTACCGCAAAGGGAACATTAATCCAGGGGTCAGTTCTTTTATGCTTAAACACTGGAATTAATTTACCTGATAAATTGAAGAAGAATGTTCAGCTATTCCAACAATATTCGACTAGTATGGTTGAAGAACGTTGCTCTAAGAAGATGAAGTGAAATTAGTAGGTTTAACCTTCACGACAGAATCACTGCCTATATCGCTGCTCCAAGACGGTCATCGGCTACAACGGTAAGAGGTTTCGATCAACCATAAGTAACCAGTTTGAAGGGAATAACTGCTACTGTAGTTTATGTGATACAATACCCTTGCAACGTTAACTCTGTGACTACCAGGACACACGTTACTGCGAGTGGGCAGATAAGGGAATAATGCAAAACCACTTGTCATATGGGTTCTTAACAGCCTTCCACTCTCCATACCCCAAACTAACAGCCAAAAAACCTGTTAGCTGCAGACCACTTTCGCTTCTGTTCGCATTTTTATGCGCTCTAGCAGATTTACACTGACAAGACAGATTGTCGCAATGTTGTCTTTGAACGCATCTGTGTGTACGTGTTCGTATGCCTATTAGGCACATTGATCTCGAGAACTACTGGACTTGACCTATAAAATTTGAAAAAAAAGCATGAGCCATAAAACCGGAAAAAGCTTCGGCAATGAATGAATAAACTTGCATATATTTCGCAACCGGCTGGGTTACATTTTTCATTGTTCAAATTACAGAAAACAGAACTTTTATAATGGAAGAAGACCTGTACGCTAATTGCCATTATTTGTGGGCAACTTCTGCAACTAGCTGGATAGATGGATGCGAACGACTAATCGCAATTCACGTTAGCCCTTTGGACATGCGCAATCACTTGTTTCATGACCTTATCAATCCTTTTCACAAGCTTCCTTATGGAATATAGTTCGCTTTAACCTTCCACACTTATAACTTCACGACTGCAACGACGAGTGTAACGTTTGCGACAGCGCTTCAATGGTTCGTACGTAGCAAGTCGGAAGCATAAGACACGCCGTATATGTGTGCGTTTGATTTGTTTTAAAGGTCAGGAACATGCGAATAGGCGCTCATGAAACGAACAATGTTCCAGCCCTGAACGCTCACGTTTTCAGGCCAATTACAGAGCGCGTCCCTTCTGGAAAAAAATATTTTCAAGATACTTGTGTGCTATCTACATAGCTTTGCAGTTCGTGGCATAGGAAAATGCAGTAAAAGCGTAACAACTAATCAAAACCTCAAAAGACAAACTCATCGACCGATGAAGATAAGTGAGAATGCTTGCCATGACGTAATTTGCAGCTGTGGCGTCTAACGCATCAAACGGGCCGTTTGTAAGATCTTCTTGGAGTCTGTGATAGATGAAACTTTATCTTATCCAACTCGTCGTTAAGAATCTACTAAAGGCTCATTGTCCTTCGACCCGATCGGTGGAAAATGTAATCGAAAAGGTCGTAAAATGAAGGAAATATTTTTTATCAACATTATTCCCCCCAAGGGATCGGTGAACTAACTTGAAGTTACGTTTGAAATTTCCCCCTCAAATGTTTTCGAGTTGAAACGATCGGAGATGCGCAGAGATGCCGTCGCCAGAGTGCGCTTTGGAACTTGAATTTACCAGTGCCGGCAAAAAACCAACGCCAAATGCAAGAACTCATAGTTGTGCCAATCTGTATATTTCATAAGTAGCAAGTCAACTTCACTCGAACACCATTTGGCAGAAAGGTAGTCTACTTCAGCCTTCATCACGTAGGACTATTAACCTCCATATTATTCACACCAACTTCCGCATACTGTGCAGAATGGAAAAATTGCAGCCAACCAACCATCACACAAACGACATCAAAGCGCACAGAAGCTCGAAGGACGTAACGCTGCATTGCAGCAGCTAAAAATGGCTACTATTTCGCAACGATGCGACGGCGGACGTAAGTGACCGAATTGGGTGCGCAAAACGCTTCGAAAGACGAATGCTGACTCATGCGAAATCCATACGAGCGACAAGCAAAGGAACAGGGCTGCGAGTGAAACAACTTGTCCTCCTATTTTTCATGAAATTAAGCGACAACAATTGCTGTACGAATAGATACTGGATTTAGCAAGTTTTCGACAGTCGTTACCGATCGATAACGGGCTGATCCATTGTTCCATACGAACAAATATAAATCCGAAGGTCCAACAAAATAAAAACGCACTTTTATTCAAACTGTACATCTTTTTTTGTCATTTGAAATGACACTAGGGGTGTTGAAGTAATGTGAATACGCATACATAATAACTGGTTGAAAAACACACACACACACCACAACGGCGTCAACTGGTTGCTTAACTTAAGTGAGGGACGTTGAAGCAATGTGAATACGCATACATAATAACTGGTCGAAAAACACACACACACACACACCACAACGGCGTCAACTGGTTGCTTAACTTAAGTAATCAATGGATTAAAGAAATCAGACTAAAAATCAGACTAGACATCAGACTAAAGAAATCGTCGACGACTAGTCATCTTTGCCCGCATCCATCTGAAGCCACCACGGAAAGACATCTGCCGTAAGACCGCTGTTCTGTGAATAGGAATGCAGAGACGCATAAATGCTGCAATTTTACCCGTTGAACACTAGCTGTCGCCTGTTCACTTAAGCGCAGTGCTATCGTAGTCTCCTTCATAGGTGAATAACTAACTTTGCTCACTAATCACTGCATCGCACAACGTCCCTTCTGTCTTACGATGATATCCTAATAATTCCTATCCTAACAGTTCCATCGATGAGTCATTTGTCCTAATTAAAGCATATTTAGTCTATTATACTAGTTGCAGCCACATAATGAAATCATAGTAGAACTGTACCTATTCTGTTCCACCACCTCACTGTCCGCGTCCTAACTCCTTCCTAAGTGGTGGCATGCGATTTACGTGAAAAATAATAGGCTAATGAACAAACGAATTGCATGACAGCATACTGGCGTATACGTGAAACATAGACTAAATGAGAACAAAATAAATTCTAGATTTCGGCCGGATTTTCCCCAAAAATTTTTTTCTTTTGTTGAGGTGAATGGTGATCGATCTGTTTTATGCGAAGAACAAAATTTTGAGGATAATTTTTTAGAATTCGAAAATTCTTGACTCCACTTGGACCTCATGCAGAGCGGAGCTGTTATCCCGAGATTGCCGATATGGTAAGTAACAAACCAGTAATATTTAATGAGCGCGCCAAGACGCATGAATTCAGGGCATCGGTCGTCGCCGTAATCAACATGTAATAATGAAGCCTTGACATTATCGTCGAAACGTTCGACTATTGGATAATGACTGCAAATTCCATTCATAAAATGAATTGCAAGATAAAAATCAGCCATAATGAAAGGCGGACATATATGACAACCTAAAACGTGGATTACGATTGTCTACAGAGAATATTTCATATTATGCAACTGAATTCATGTGTTCAGTTGTATGCAACGTCATGAAAATTATTTACACTTTACGCCTCATGCCTTCATGGCAGTTAGTTTCTTTAATTATGTTGTGGGCATTAAAAACAATCGAGTGTGCTCGCTATCTCACGCAGCTTAAAAAGGCAGGTAAATAATTAGAGGAAGGGTCGCTTAGACGTTAAGGCTTTATGTGACAAAACGTTTCGAGCACAACTTTCAGTGCTATGAGCGATTTAGAAACCAGCAAATACCGCCATTCTTCACAAGGATTGTATACGTCACAAATGTCATTTCATTATGTAAATCACCTGAAGAAAACAGTACTTGTCTCAGCGTCCATTCGAGGAAAAAAAAAAGAATGCTGCGATAAACACCGACGTCAATGCAACGAAATTGCAATGTTATTCATACAGTATTTGCCAGTGATTGTGGACAATTTTTTTACAGCCAAATTCACTCACTTTGTGGCTATAAAATACAAGAAGAGGTAACTTTTAAAAATAATCGCGAAAAAGTGTAATCTAATTGAGTAAACTTACAAATACTGCCCGCGACTATTTTTGTAAACGATATACAAAGGCAGTTCGTTGTCTGTCGAATCACCTTTCGTCATTTCATGATAAACCTTAAGAAAACGTTTCACGTTGCTCACAGCAATAACTTGGCGCGAATTAAGTTGGAAATAAATATTTTGACATACTATTTAAATTACTTAACGAACTGTAATTAATTTGAACTAACGAAACGATTAGTCCCTATTTTTCGAATTTTAACATTCATTTCCGTTCCACTCTTACGTATCCTGGAGGAGCACGATTATAGAGGCTAGAGAAATGGAATGAACGACGGCTGAACTGCCGGCAGTCATTCCCTTTTTTTGTAATGATACTCAGTTTCTAAAAAAACATGCGAGAAATCTCCTACCAAAATACGATATAGTATAAAATGATTCCATAACAGGAATAACAGTAAATTCAGCAGGGAGCGGAGAAGCAGTAAAGATTCAGAGTAAGGATTTATGAAGTGGTTGGCCAAGAAAAGGTTGGCAACATTTGCACTAACGGTTGTTCAATGGGGTGCCAAATGCCGATTATCCACAGGCAAATATCATCAGACGCTTAAGAATATCGCGTGTTTCAGAAGTAACGCAGTTCTTGAAGCCTGTCTATTTGTTATGCAAGCTTGTTTTGCTCGCATATAACAACCTTTGAAAAGCATACTCGGAATGCAGTGTTTCTCCATACGAACATTTCTGAGGTTTTTCGTGTGACAATGCCAATATAATAACGCTTCAGAGGACAGGTCGATTTGGGATCCACCGATGATGGGCTACTTCTGAAAGAAATTCTAACTTCCCTCAAGGTTTCCACTGCTTTTACACCCTGCTACACGTTTTTGTCTTGAGTTGCGCTGACGCACCTCGAACACGGAAGCTTTAAAAGGCCAAGTAAAAATGAGACAATTGGACATCTAGAAAGAGGAAGAGAGAACGGGAAATAAAACATTCGAATCCAAATTGTTCATTCGACGGAGTGGGGTTCATAAAATCAATAGAATGAATAAGCATGAATATTCTCAGAAAGATGCGGAGCTACTTTTTAAAAAAAACGAGTATGATTCTTAAGCACCAATTTTTAATTGGAATAACTCCTTTTGATTCAGTTTTCGGTATTGGTTAGAGAAAGCAGATAGTTGATAGACTCTGTTCGTCGGACACCAAATTCAAATACAAATTATCCTGAACATACGGAGACCTTGTAACTGTTGTTACCCTTCACAGTATGCAACTCTGTGAATACCACTGCTTCCACGCACTGTATTGTGTTAAGGCAAAATGTGCCAATCAGATAGTTGAAAAACGGATGATAGTTATTCGCTATTGAAATCTGCAAAATTAGAGAAACTAAATATTAAGTTCCACAGCTCCACTCACCCTGGTACTAATTCACCATTTTGCCGAACGCTTCCTTCATCCTCGTCAGATGAGTCCTCCGCCGATTTAACTGCTGCGTTGAGCGGTTTGTACCTCACTTCGGTGAACCTGAGCGCCTGACCATTACTCTTTCACGATAAAAAAACCAGTAACACATTCTTTGTATGGATGCGGACTGCATTCGCTAAGGATTTGGAAATCGTGTTAATGAATATTTATCCACAAAGCTCTTCTGTAATACTTCTGACCATGTTAGTGATTAAATATTAGTAAGAAATTTTCAATTCCGATAAAGGACGCTTTAATATCGCCCACTGAAGAAACGGCTCATCTACAGGATGGCTCTTTGGCTGTCACTATTCAACAAATTGCACACAACAACAAAACGAGGCGCATATTCACAATTTCATTTGAAGGAGTGTGCTACTTTGAAAAGTGATCAGCGATAGTTATTAAATAGCTAACAAGAAAAATGAACATTACAATCCGTGATGTCAATTACTGAATTTCGTTATCGATCAGCGACATAAAGCAAAAATCGTAGTTCAACGCAAACAAGGTCTACAGGTTGGGTCCATTCAAAGATGAAGAGCGGAAGGAAAAGTGAAATTCGACGCAAAAAGTGAAAATTTATGCTACATGTATAGAATGAAATAATTGTCTACGTTTGGCTAAAGAAGAAAAAGAACGGCTTCTGAGATTTACGAAAATTTGGGCAAATCGTTTCATAGCCGCTCATCCTAAAAGGGAACAAACCCCTATCCCACTTCCATAAAATAGCAGTCATCAAGTAACATGAGCTCGGTGAACGAGCAAAAAAAACGCACGATTGGCTGTGCTGCAACTTTCGCTTTTTGTCAGTTTTTGCACAATTTTGAGAGGGCGTTTGCTGAAAAAAAAACTGCTCTTTCAAGGAAGAATTTAATGGTGTTTGAGCTACTTTACTAGAGACGTAAATTTTCAGATAATTTTGCTTTGCGATTGGTTTTTTCAAATCCAAATTCCTTGTTCCGGTACCACCAGACTCCGAAACGTCGCCCATCAGTTGAACGCCTAACTATTCTCGAGAAGCTTTCAACCACCCTGCTGAAGTAAGTCGAAAAGCGCAGAAGGTTTCCGGTTACAACCATTTTTTTTAGTGTTCATGTCTATCTTCTTGCCATTCATTTGAGCGAGAAGCTTATCGCTAAAAGCATGCCCCACATGTGGAGAAGTTTTTGATTTCTCTGAGTTTCGATCCTCTTCCAGTAGAACGCGGCACATCTCACCTTCTCGCCAGCCCCACGATCGGTTCGCGCGTAACAAGTATACGTTCCCGTAGTAACAAGTATACTGGAAAAAGTTTATTTTTCCTCCTTGTTCGGCGAAGCCTTTCAATAATGCGCCTTATGGCTAAGGTATTTTCTGATTCTGTATGTTCAAAAACATTATCCTCGTTTTTCCCCAAAATGAAAATAGCTTATCGCTAAAAGCATGCCCCACATGTGGAGAAGTTTTTGATTTCTCTGAGTTTCGATTCTCTTCCAGTAGAACGCGGCATATCTCACCTTCTCGCCAGCCCCACGATCGGTTCGCGCGAGAACCGTTCCCGTAGTAACAAGTATACTGGAAAAAGTTTATTTTTCCTCCTTGTTCGGCGAAGCCTTTCAATAATGCGCCTTATGGCTAAGGTATTTTCTGATTCTGTATGTTCAAAAACATTATCCTCGTTTTTCCCCAAAATGAAAATCTCCTTCTTGAAGAACGTAAACATTTCAGCAACAGCTAATCACTCCCTACCGCCTGTGGGAAAGAAAGCGGGCGTTTTCAGGTGTAGTTCGCAGCTTTGCTAGACCAGAACGAAACTATCACGAGGAGTGATTTGGCGATTGCATGCTTACGGAGTTGCTCCTTTTTGAGCGCATCGGCTTTCTTGATTCCATTTCCTCGTCCTCATCGCTTATGTCATTTTCACTTTCATCACTTCCTTCGCTGTTTTTGTTTTGCTTTGCTAAAACATTCTGCGATGAGCGATGGCAAATGGTGGCCTAACCAGAAACGGTGGCATTGAGGAAAATGTTCAGCCGACGAAACATCGTTTGGTGCCAAACAAGTACATAGTCGTATTAAAACGGCGATAATTCCAGTAGGGCAGAGTGCAAGTAAAGTTCAGATAGGCGACAGACAGACATAAACATCTTGACTCTTCGACCAAAAAAATAATTGTTAAGCCTTAGATGGGTGCTTGAATGGGTCCTTAAAAACGTTCGAGATAACGACGAGCACTGCCACTGGTAAGCGGATGTTCTGATGGGCTTATTCCTATGCATGCGGCATACCGTTTGTTTTTTAAACAAGTAAGTAAAAGCCCTTCTTTGTAAATTCGAAATTCCCTGACCCATTTTTTCTGTAACTGCATAAGTGAACTAACAAAATGAAAATAAGTTTAAAAAAACAAGTAAACTGCTGGAAAACGAAAAGCTCTTACTGGAAGATTCAGGGCTTTGCGGTTTTTTTGCCTCCTTTCTCACTATTGACTCCAATCGGTTCTTCTGAAAGGCGTGAAAATTATGGAACTCTTATTTTTGAGTTTCTTTTTGGCCATAATTTTTGGCCTAGCTGCGATTGACTGTCGGTCCTTTTCGAGTGCTATACAGTGAAGGGCTGGTTGATGATGGACTAGACCGATTTGTTAGAAAGTCTGCATTTCTACTTTTGCTTTCGACTTTGTTTCGCTTTCGTTTTATAGCGCGCAATGATGTTATCACTCAAGACTGAGTGATAAGACTGATGTTATCACTCCCTTTTAGTAGCATATCCATTGACTCTTTAGTTTTAAAATGTCTGCGATCGAGAGGACGCATTGAGAAACTGATCTCTCTGCCTTTCCTTTTAAACTGAAGATGAGTTGAACTTGGAACGCTATCGAAGAGACGATGACAAGGTGTGCATATGTAACGAAACAAATGGCAAGAACGCATGGTTCACAAGGCCCGAATCAATGTAAAAGTCATCCTTCGGTGCTGAAAAATTCTGCGGGTACGGGAAATATAGCTTGCAAACCACCTAGAAGACAAACAGTTCACTATGGCCCACAATCGTAAGAATATCGTCGTCGGTAACTCAAACAATTCTGAGCCACCTACTCTAAACGAAGTGTCCAAGTTCGATTACAAGGTTGAACTTGATTCCGGTTTGGTACTCAATTCGATTGCATAATTTCATCGCCTCACTACGTTTCCTACGCGTGACTTTCTCGCAATTTGCGTTTTTTCGCACTTAAAATGGGAATATAATAAGCTCTTAAATAGAAATAGACTCATAGTTAAAGCTATAAACGTTTATGAATGCTGCGCAGATTTTTAGCCACATAAGATGTTTTGCCTTTATAGATGCCCACCGAGTTGAAGTGGTTTGAGTTACGTTATTTCGAACTCACAATGACAACATTGACACTACAAAATTGCAACAATATTTTAAGTTTCGTCCAGAAGACAAAACCTAACACCGTGTATTCGGTTCATTACTTGACATTTATGATTCCCTTTTAAACTGCATACTTCTTCTTTACATTCCGTCGTGCAATACAGTACATTAAAGTATATTTACTGTATTGTACAGTTCTGTGTAGTTGGTAAATATATATATACATAATAGTAATGCAAATTGCATGTTTTGCTGAACTGTGTACCGTAACTTCTTAAACCATTAATAAATTACAAAATGCAACACTACTCCATACTGACGAACATTCTAGGAGACTCATTGGTATGCTAGGCCAGTTTTCGACTTAGGATATTTTCAAATTACGATGGTGTCGTCGTAATGCATCTCCGTCGTAACTCGAGCACTATGGATGAGTTACCGCTCTTTTAAGCTTCAAACTTATAGGTGCCAACCATGCATAGCAGTATTGCATCTATGGAGAGTATTGCTTACATGTAAGGTTGCAAACGCGCACTGAAGTTACAAAAAATGGCGCATTATTTCGGAACTCTCACTCAGCTCTCAAAGAAAATACTCATAGGCGTTTTCTTCATATCGAGATGTGATAGAAGAATGAGAACGGAACTAACTGTAACTTTTGTGGACTGTCGGCTCTCACTTGAAGTCGATAACGAATGCCTCTCTGGACGACTTTTTGGCTCCGCAGCAACGGAGCATTGACGTCCGTGCAGACAACAAACCAAACATCGCTTTAACGTTTAAAAAATTGAACTAACGGTTACCGTTTTTAACCGTTGTTGTTCTGGATAATTTCAATTGCGCCAATTTAAAAAAATTTTTTTAATGCGAACCTGTAAGATCGAGATGTCTAAAAAGTTCGACTTCTGTTTATCATGTTCTTTAGACGCCAGCAATGAAAAGCTTGGGAGCACGTAAGGTTTATACGCATTTCGCAGTACAGCATGGAACAGTTTAGTTGGTTCTGGTAGTGTTCAAAATCAAATAGGAACCCTTCAGTGCGTAGAGAATTTCTGTGGCACCGGCGACAAATACTCGCTGTTGACAAGCCGTGTGTTGATTAATGGACTCATTCAAAGGAGAAGAACCATCTTCACTCTTGTTTTCCACATTCTTGTTTCCCGAACAATTTTCATTTCTCATGCACAAACTCTATTCAAAGCGTTCTCTAGAAAACGAATCTTATCAATCGTGAAAACAAATTGTTAAGATCGCGGAATCGAACTTAGCTGCAATTTTTCTTCTGACGGACCTTTCCCGTAAAGATTTTTTTCATACGCTGTAACTTATCGGTGATTTCTATCGATGTTTTGTTTGGGAACCATCGATAAGTTTTGGAAATGAAAATAATCGATGTATAAAATAGCAACCAGGCAAATACGCATATGATATATACGCCTTTTCCGGATCTAATCATAATTCGTATTTGCTTTGGCCAGGGTAACGTGGAAAGTGTCCACTTAGCGCGCTCCAATCGTTTAGAGATGCTTACGATTTGTTTCGGCTTCTCAACTCAAAAATTACGAAATCTTTCTTTCTGAACCCCGAAGATTCTCCTTCCTAATGTAAAGAAAGCTATGAAACGACGGAACAATGTGACTGTGTTAATGATCAACTTGATGTGAATGCTACAAATCCAAAACACGCAAAACTCCATTGAATCAGTGCCGTTCAAACGATGACCTCAGCGAGGTATCCTTTACGCGATCAGTGGATCGCAAACAACTGTGGAAAAAAGTAAAATCATATACTTGGTTTTCCTTCGTAATTTTATGTTGGCGATTCCATTCACTATCCATTATGTGAACGGATCAGACCGTCTGAAATGGAAATAAAAACTCATCCTTCATTGACATTCCTCAACATTATATTCACTTTTGCGCAAATAATTACCTATCGCGAAATGAATTAACAGGTTACCTGGAACTGTGGAAGGAGGCTATCCTTTAAGTCAGTGAGTCTACGCCAAGTAATTCTAATTGAGTAAAAGTGTTCATTTAAACGAAGAACTTATGAGTGAGCCTGTTATACCTCCGGAATTAAACTACTGCATTGCGCGACCATTTTCAGGCGTAGTTTCATTTTTATAAACAGAAACCATTGCAAAAACTCACCAACAGTAATCACCAAATACGACGAATACAACTGCCCCAGCAGAAAATGTAGAGAATAAATGAAGATATCTAACGTCCCTCACCCACCACTTTCGCATTATATGTTTGTGTATGACCTTCAGCATTTTAAATGCACTTTTTTTTAAACTTGCAAATTAGGGCAATATGGCAAATTTTACTGTATTCCAAAATGATAAGTAGCGCCTTTATGGCCCTACTGATATGCAAACATTTTAAAATGCGGAGTTGCTGCTTCCAGATGCAGTTGGCCAGAAAAGGGAATGAAATCGAAACTCATTGCTTTTACTTATCGACGCCTTTCATTACTTTTCATTACTCTAGTATGCCTCGATACCTCCGTTTCTTACAAAAAGCAATGAAAAACGCACCTTAGTATATAGGAATAACCTTTTTTCTTAGTAACTGTTATTGTTTATCCGTTTGTTCGCGCAGTTGCCCATATTTAGTCGTATATTTAATAAAGATTCTTTGCGTCAGTTCCATCGAGAAGTTCTTTCGTCCAGTTGAACGTTGAATTAGAATAGGTAGTTTGAGTTAGTGAGGTTACTTGAATCATATAAGATCCTAACAAATATTTTGCAATCACATCTATTTGTTGTCTGCTATATGATGGTATAAACTTTTGCCGCCTGATCTTTATAGTCATTAGTAACCTAATCACGGAATATAAACTGTGCTAGTTATTCTAAAAATAAAATATCACTGAACGTCGTTTAGTGTTGTGTAGGTGGTCATGGTCCCAAAAGGAATCTCTCATTCGTTTCAAACAGGTGATAATTTGTACCATTACCAATTAGCATGAGTACAGATATGCATCGTTAGCTTTATTATAGCCTCATCTGAATGTATTAGTAATTATAGCATTACGAATCCTCTAAAAGGCCACCTTCGTTTGTTCTTCCTGTCAAGAATCACGCAACACTCAATTATTTCATTAAAAGAAGCGTACATAGTTAAGCAGCCGAAAAACTGCTGTTATTCCGATACAAGAAACGACCTTACATCCTCGATTAATTTTTCTCTGAACCTTAACGATTCCTCTATTAGAGTTTTACACTAGTTATTCAAAGCATCTTAAACGGCTGAAATGGTGCCTATGATGGTTATGCAACTCCAACTTATGCGATTCTGTTCATAATACATGCAGCAATAGTCGCTTTATTTATGAAATCACATACAAGCATATGTTTATTCATAGATCAGATCAAGAAACGCACGTATGCTGTGCTCACAGCACCACATGCGATAGCATCTACAAGAGTTACGATTCAGGATCATTGATCGGCACTGCAGAAAGCCTAAACGAAGAAAGCACCTCCTCAGTGGAGAGCACGACAGGCATACCTTGTCCCTTTGGCGTTTTGCGCACTCTGCAATGGCATTAGAGGCGAACTTCTACTGGAAGACAGTTTCGCAAATCAAAAATTATGAAACGCTAACGCTGAAGTTTCAGAACGGTGTGCGCTAAGGCTTACCAGTGACATTTATAATTAACTTGCGAAACACAAAACTCCTTCTGAAGCTTTTATTATTATGCATACAAATTAAAAACAAATAACTATTTGTAAAAGCGACCATAACTTTAAAATATATATGCATTTACACAATAGTGAACAGGCAACCAAAATGTAAAACACAAGCCTCTTAAACGCTCGTTCGGTAATCACCAAGTCCCGCTGAAAATTTGGAGCAAGTCCTTCCGGAAAACGTCGAAAACACACCCCTTCTGTGTTAGCCATCGTGGATTTACGCCATTTTCTGGAGTATCGATATCATTAATTCTTACCTTTTCTTTTGAATATATGAGCAATTTTCAAAACCCTAAGCAAAAATCTTTAGGAGCGCTTCGGATACCGAAATTATTGAACATTCCGACTTCCTTAAACTCCCGGAAGAAAAGCCTTCTATGAAAACAGTTCGTTCATCAAGTACGCGAATGTTACATATTCCAGACTTACTTTCAAGGTCCCACGTTATATATTGCTCCCGATCGCACTTTATGGATAGGCAATTTTTTTCAAAAAACAAAATATGCATAAAACAATGTTTAATTGCCGTCCAGGTTGTTGTTAACAAGCTGGAGAAGTCACTCAAAACGCAGAATTCTTCGAAAAAGTCCAATAGCCTGGCTGTAGATCGGTCTATTCAACTGGCGAAACAGTATGGTATCTTTCTCCCAAAAATCGTCTAAAACGTATCGCTCGTACCACTTCGGATAAGAAAAGCAGTTCTGGCTAGTGAAAAAAAAAGAAAGGAATGTGGGATTCCATTTTTCTATGTATCACCCAAAAAGCAACTGTTAAGATCTCTTTAATCAGAGCATGTAACACCTTAAGAGTATATTCCGTCTTTAAGTGGCATTCTCTCAGTAAATGAACTAGCAACAAATTACGTCAAACAATCATACAGAGCAATTAATTATCATACCAAAAAAAAATGAACATGTTTGTTGAAATGAGCGAATAATAGCTCCCATAAAGGCAAAAGAAATGTACTTATGTCCGTGCACTCCGAAATACCTTGACATGAACCTTATAAATTGCACTGGTGCTTTCTCTTGCTATATTTATCGTTCTGATTACACCACATTTAAGCTCATCTCTAATTGTAAAGTAGAACATAAACGCGTACCAAAAAAATGTCTTCAAAATACCGACTTCAAAATTTGGAAACCATATTGATTATATTGACTGAGAAATAAGGAAAAGTGATTAAACTTTTTTTGAAGAACTGAATTTCAATGACTGAAGTGAAATCTGTTGTGTTCTCCTATTCAAAAAATATGAAAGAACGCATAGGATTTCGATATGAAAAGTTTGTAAAATCGAGCTTCACTGGAAATTAAGCTCCACCATTCTTCGAACGCCGATCGAAGACTGAGGAAAAAAGTGCGACAGAACCGAATATGATCGAAAATAGGTTACAAAACGCGCCATGCAACTGTTACAACACGAGCTTTTCGTAATCCTGCTTGAAATGATGTAATATATGCCTGAAAACCAGATGAAGAGTGCTTAACAAGGCGCAAATATTTCAGCTCAATCGGCAATCGAACGGTTGCTTTTGACGAACACTGTAAAGTTGTAGCGATGGACCGATTTGTCGAAGAGGTCAGAGTTGCTAAGGCTATTTTCATAGACTTTCCGTGTTCGTGTTCCCAACAGTTCCTATTTTGCCTCCAGAAATTCACATTTTTGATCGCTTTAGATTAACGTTTGATCGTGATCGTAATTGGTCCATTGATCAACATTCCTGCTTTTTTTTCCACAGACCGTATCTCATCCAGAAATCAATAAATCGTTCTCAGTTTTTATTTGGAATCCTTCATAATGCAGTAAATTACGCCTACCAGTCTTGTACAGTTTTTCTAGTTAATGAGTTGAAATCACAAGATTGAGAGTCAGGAGACAGACAGACAGACAAACATGCATACATGCAAACATTTGCAGAGAAACGATCTGCCCATGATGTGTTTTGTTGTGGAGAAAAGCGCATTAAGAAATATTAGCTACGAAAACGTCAAGGAAATGAAACGTGAATGGTTAAGATGCATTTTTTGAATTTCATTTAGGGAACATGGCGTTGGTGCTGTATGTGTTTCGCCTTATCCTTTAAAGCCAGTGATATAAATAATTCCAAAATTGTCAAAAAAAGTGATTTCTATCGAATTTGGAGATGTTGAATTAGCGATTGGAGTAAACTCTTCTCGCCACATTAATTTCCTACAAACATTTTAAAAAGCATTATAGGCTTCTTCGAAATCCTCACAAAGTGATTTTCGACTTAAAACTGCATAGTTCAGAATCCCAAATGCTCTCTACGAAGTTAAAAATTAGTCCATCTGAATACACAACTCGCAAAATAATGGTCAGTTAAAACAAAGACACCTGAATGAAAGATTTCCAACAGTGCAAAATTGAAAGCCTTGAAAGTTTGAGGCGATAAGCTCCAAATAAATTGACATTTTGAAACGATCCAAGGATCACTCATGTGCACCACCGTAGAACCTAATCCGTAACTTTTCATTCTATGTCAAACAGACTACCATCACACTTATCAGCAAATAAAGGAATCGAGTAAATAGACTTCTTGTGGCATTTGTTTTTGTTCATAAAGATCCTTCTGCTTCCCATATAAATGAGGGACGCTCCATTCTCGCATGACCTGCGTTGTGAATGGGAAATCGGGCTGGACCAGGTGTTCTTATAAAATGTTCCAGGGAATGGGCCCTCATCAGATACATGAATGGGCTTTCACGACATAAGAATCATTAGTCAGCGGTAGTGGAACTGCGTATCAGCGGATTAACGCTCAAACGACTACGCATATGATGGGAACGATGACAAACGTTGTGCTTGTCAGCAGCACATAATCGGTCAACAGTAATGTCGATTTCTGCAATCATTTCGCGAACTTCGCACAGAAGTCGAGTTCGATCTGAATGCGAGAGGAATATCTGCAAATGAAAATTATTTCGTCGTCCAAACATCTCCTCTTACGTATTTAGGAAACCCGAATAACAATAGTGTGAATGAGGAGAGAAGTGGGAGTGATGAAAGCTCCAATTAAATGACTTCTAAGAAATCGCACCATTCTGCCTGACAGTTATTGCCTATTGAATCTAAAAATTCAGCAGTGATACGTTTTCAGTTGTTATCAGTGTTTATCAACAGCGGTCGATACAACATATATTTTTGGCTGCAATACTAAACGCATCTGCCGATAGCAAGCGACAATTTCGAGTGGCCCAAATAAGCTGACGATTCGGCAGCAGAAAACTCGACATCGATGGAAGACTAATAAAACTTGAAAGAAAAGTTCCCACTTTCAACAAAATTTGGCAAGATTTCTTTCGAATTATGAAGTTCGGTTGCTTGACATTCATTTTGCTTTTCGTCAGCCGATCGCTTCAAAAAGTTTTAAATGTACTTCGCAGAAAGTATTTTCGTCAATTCGCAAATTACTTCATACTTTCAATGAACTAAGAAATTCGTGTTGGGCATATTGTTCCATCATCGAATAAGAAACGGTAATATTATGCAAAACCATGGACTAGTTATGCAGTGATGAACTTTTCGATAAGCAGCGAAATGTTTCGCAAGAAGAAGAAGGTACCAAAAGTCGAAAAAAAGTGTTGGACGAGGCCTCAGGTCAATCAAAAGGGTTCAGCACAAGGGATCCGCATAGAATTTCTTGTAGATTGTTGAAATTTTCTCTAACAACATCAAAATCATCCGTAGAAATATTCGTCGAGTAAGAGTGCCTTAACGGCGCAAAACGAATTACTAGATTATGAAAGAGGATTTAAGAAATAAGCTACCTGCAGAATATTGCTGTCAACAGTGTCACAGTCATACAGTTCTTCACCTTCAGAGACCCTCCACGCAACGCGAATATCGGCCGTTCGCTTCGGAATGCTTGTCTGGTGTAATAGTACGCCTTCGCTTGTTGGGAAATTTATGACGATATGATGTTGACGAGGCTCGCCTTTTGATGAGTATTCTCCATTTTGCATCCTCTGAAACGATCACATATCTTGTTTGCATTCGGACATATTCGTAATTGCAATAGTGTGATGGAAGGTTCATCGAATGTCCTAAATCATTTTAATGCTAAAGTACTTTGCATCTTTCTGTAAAGGTACAGCTGTAAGATTGTTTCTATAAGGGATAAGGAAAAAAACTAGGATAAAAAGTGCCAATTACAACAGAAAAATAGGGTGCTTTAAAGGATCAGCGCTAACGTAAGGTGGTACTTTTATTTGAGTTTGCATTCAACGACATGAGCGAATCCATCAGTCCGCATGCGTTCTATATTGGTTCTTTATTGCCCAAACTCCATGTTAAAATTTGCGACAGAAATTATGAAAGCAATTAAAAATATGGTGGTTTCGAAAGGACAAGATAGCTTCATTTAATTTGGCAACATAGGAAGTGGTACAAATTTTAGTTCACCAGCAGCGTTCCCGAAATTGCCGCAAACGTGAATTATTGGTCGAGTAAAATTCATTGTGCGGGTGGGAACAGCGATCAAATTTGCTATGTGCGGTGATCGTAGCCGATTATGCAATATTTCAGTGAATTTGTAGAATATCTATTTTATTTGGGTTTCCTCAGACTTACTAAATCATCGCTTACTTCATAGCAGAAAATTCATTAATTTTCAGCTAAATTTGAATCTTTTACCGCTGAAATTAAAACGTTTAACGGTGGAGTTTCCACAGCAAAAGTTCATCGCTGCAAACTGCTCTAAAGACTATCATCCTGCAATGAAAACATAATAGCTTTCGGATTTCATTGGCGTCAACAATTAATCGTAAATTTGCCGACTTCGAGCAGTAAAATAAATCGACGAAACTCCTCCCTCCAAACTACCAGAAAAGGAATTATTGGGAGTGGGACGGTTAGGAAAGCATGCGAGGAATCATTTTGTGCTCACAACGTATCGATTAATCTTTCCGTTCAAAGTTTCTAAGCTGCAAACTCTTGTCTCACATCTCAGACGGATTCCTGGAAGAATAAGCTCAAGAAGAAGCTCACTTGAGGTATCTCAAGAAGACTTTCGAGATAGATCACCTCCCATGCTGTCGAATTGCATGCTGCATGCAGCAATCGTCGGTGAGTGTCGGACTTAGGTTCGAGTGAGGTGCTCATAAAATATATGCAGTTATGGCTCTGCAATATTATGCGCAACACTTACAAATAGCATGAAAGTACCTTAATTCCTTAATTTTAGAAAGTTTACTACTTATTCAACTATGGGACATGCCACATATAAAAAGGATCTATGGGAGACGAGAGAATGGATTGAAGACAGAGACCGCTCCCTTTGCATCCTAATAGATTCAGAGCCCTGAGAGATTCCTTTGGCACCCTAAAAGATTCCGAACAGATAAATTCACCGAGGTTCGTAAAGCTCAGGACCAAATCTCCTCCTCCACCTTTCCTATCTGACAATTTAACTGTTACCGAATTTCATAGTCATTGACGCAAATAGTGCTGCTTCTCTATGAATTCCGTGAGCTTCCAGCCGTTTTAATTTGGCGCTTTGAATTCTTTCCAAAAATGACCCATATTTTATAGCTCGGCGTTTCACACAAACGCGAATGAGATACGTCATATCAGCACATGGTCGATTCCGTCGTTACCTACTTCAATTGTAGAACAGTTATTGTCAGCAAAGCTGTGGCAAATTCAAATGAAACCTTCGAGACCTCATCTGCCAGCATTTTGCCAAAATTATCTTCACTTTAACGACAGAAGGTAAACAGCTCACCTTGTAATACCCTCTGATGAAAAGCAGTGACGAGAAAGATCGGTTGAAAACCAGTTTCATGGTGTGCATAACGAAAGACTCGATACCAGGAAAAACATCTCTTGTCTGTTCGGCACTGAGGTATTCGACTGCGTACGGTACTTGATCCCTCACACATTCGAATAAGGTCCGCCGTGAATCAACCATTGCAACAGTGCCTGTAAAGTAAGCGTTTATTTACATAATATCTCAACCGATTTTCATGTGCGATGGCAAATTTGCATTTGTAAAGCCCATTAGAGCAACATCATAGAGGTGCCCATTCATGCGTTTGTATGTTTCTTTATGCCTGTCTAATATGCAGCTCCTTTACGAATTTTAAATCGGTCCATCCGACCAAGGCGAAAGTGAAAAAAAGATTACATGCGAACCGTCAGCAGGATAGGATGTGCAAGGTCCTTCTGTTTTTGTGACCATGCGAAGGGGGTGGAGAAAGGGGATAGGCATTAAGCCTTTGCCGACATAGTTCATAACTCTACCCTAGTCCCAAGTTGAGGCCACCGGATATGCAAATACACAGACATAGACATAGACATAGACACATACACAAACATAAACATATACGCTCAGACAAGACGCCCCTCATAAAGCGCTTTAGAAATGCAAATTTACCAAAGCGCAAAAAAAAAACGAACCAAATTTTCATCAGTAGTGCAACTGGATCAAATAAAATGTGAAGGCGCATGTGAACGCGCTCTTTATCATTTGTTACCGATTCATGGAAACAGCTGCTGTGATGGACGAAATCGTCAAGACGCTTATCGTGCTAAGCCCTCAGCAAGCATTTCCCCTCATTTTATGTTACGGATGCCAAAATAATGTTTGCTAAGATAGCATCACTATTTTCTCATTCAGTTTTTTTTCAACAAAGAGGCAAACATCACGTTTGTGAGCAAAAGATTTGTTTAGAAATATGTAAATAATTCATGAAAAAGTAAAATACCAATCAATTTTATTTCAGTGCAATTTTGATGTATCGTATAGCATTAAGAAGATAATAACGGCGAGATTAATCGAATCGTTGCCTGTAGGCTCGTGCGTCAAACTTCACGCAGTGTATTACTTGATATGATGACTAGGACATCATGACTGCCGAATTAAGACTAAGCGCTCTAAATATGAAGCACTCAAATATGACGACGATCTGCTCGCATGGCTTTATTAGAACGAGTAGCAAGTTGATTGATATGGCGAAGTTAATATAAATGAAATAATTAAAAGTTGCCTAATAGATTTTAAAAAAATCAACAATAATTTCTAAAACTGGGGACAACCTTGCGAAATTCAAAATATGAGACTCTAGACCACCGTTGTGAGCGAAGCAGATTTTAGATGAAGACATAGATAGGGGAAAAAAGTTCGTAACGTCTTGTGGGCGAAAGGAAGCATTCGTCCATGGCATTAGAACTTTTAAAAAGCTGAGAGGATTGCCGAAATTATTGATCGCACGCAGTATTTTTATGGATCGGTGCGCTCGCAAATATATACTCGGTAACCAACAGCTGGACCTATCGTTTTTATTAGATGCTATAAAACCGAAAAAAAACGCTTCCACGGTAAAACAATCCAATTTGCCAGCCGAAAAAAAGTATGGTTTTCGTTTTTCATGCGATTTTGCGAGCGCAATGCAAGAACATAGGAAATGTTTAAAAGAAGGGTAGTGATGCTAAACAGATGAATAGCAAAAAGCGTCCTGAATCTCATGCGATTTTCTGAGCAGTCTAATCACTGAACGAAAAAGTTAGAAAAGCACTGCAATAGATTGATCATTTCTCCACAGCTTATGAAATTTTTCACGACGGACGGTCAAACCGTTAACTATGGCATAGGAGAATACGCAAGGAGTAAACCATGTGAGGTTTGAAAAAGTGCTGATTATTGGACATAATGTTTATGATTTCGTCGAAAGACCAACTAGCTGCCTCGTGTTTGTCTACAGTATATTCCCGTAAATCATTTGAAGTTAAACCATACGCTAAACATCTTGTAATAAAACAAACATAGGTGGGCTGGTCATAAACGATTTTCATCTTATTCATCGCCTAATATTCTTTGTTGTTTTCCTCGATGCACTGAAACTGCTTGAAATTCGCATGAAACGAGGCTTTTCTTAGAATTAACTTTTCGATTGCTATGCGCATCATTTACTCCTATGTTTTAGTTACACAACCTGCTAATAAAATCACAAGATATTCAAGCTCACTCATTGCAGATTTCTAAATCATCTCACCTGTCCAGCTGTCTTCACTTTTAAGCTAGTAGACCCATATTGTTCATTCAGTTTGTGATTGCCGACGTATACGAAGCATACGAGTGAGTTGTTTTCATATTATTTTGTTTCTTGAATATAATGTGACCGTTTACTTTTAAAAAAATGGATGTTACCAACAAAAACCTTAAGATGTGAATCTTAAAGAACACTCACCGATAAGACCCGCTTTCGAACATATCGCAGTGAATTCATGGCCAGCTTGAAGGCATTCTTCGACCACGTATTCCAAATTTGAGTTTATACCATTTGCTCTTCCCTAAAATTTTCAAACAACTGCAAATGCACGGAACTAATTAGAAAAACATTACGCTGATCGTTAGATCGTTAAATAATCAATTGTTGGACTTAAGAAATGATTTAATGCTTGCAAAAATAAATTTTAAAAAAAAGGTTACGAACGTGAAGTCGAGAGTGAATATTGTTTTAGCGAAAATTTTCCTGCAAAATCAAGCTTTTCGTAAAATATTCGACAAATGCTTTTGCATAAAGTGTGCAAATGTTTAAACGAATCTCTTGGCTACGCTATAATTGTAAATCGACTCACTGCATTACCCAACCTTCTTTTCAACAATTCGTTACTAAAGGACATTCGTTCAGTTATGTTGAAGATCGTAGAAATTTGTTAACTTTCAAGTTGTTGACGTGGAAGTTGCTTTCTGAAAAAAAAANNGAGGAGTGGGAGGGGGTGAGATAAGCACCTCTTTAACAACTAGAATCGCTTAGTGCAACGATGAGAGAGCAAAGAGCGATTGATACCTCTAAATATCCTCGTCTTTGTTCGATAATGGTCAACAGCCTGTCCTTTCGAATATAAAGGTTTGCGGCTTCAATTTTTCGGTTTGGCTCTCATACTCCTCCCTTTAAAAATTAGAGCTGCTAAAACGTTCTTTTCCGGATTGCGATCGAAAGGATACAAATTATAACGGGCGCGGCAGAACGATGCTAAAATGCAAGCCATTATCCAGCACTGAAATATTTCAGCATCATTTCAACTCGATAGTTAATGTGTTGCCTACTGATTCAGATTCAATGGCAGAATATCTCTGCAAAAAAGGCTCCATTTATGTTGTCGTGCAGTTAGAATATGAAACCATATGAATCACAATTCGGCTAAATCGTAGGATTCCCAAATGATGTCATCTTCTTCCTTGTTGAACTGAATTTAATGAACGAAATTGAAATACGTGCTGGAAGAGCGATTCGTTTCTGAGTTGATGTCGTGCACGCAGAAAGTGGAACTGTTCAACAAATCGGTTATCACAGTTGTTGACAAAGCTTTCAAACGATGAAAGTGACACGAATGAAAAGTACTGACTCGAGACCATAAAAGAAAATCGTTTTCGTTACGCGCAATATGACGTGTACGCATGCAATTCGATGACGGCAATACCGGTTTAACGAACATCGGAAAACCACCAATTTGTGAACGAGCACGCTCCAACCATGCATCCGGTTGAGACTGTGATGGCAACATACAGTGCCTATAAGAACATAATTTCGGCGATAATGCGGAAATAACTCAAACATATTAATAAATCTTTTTT
>JPKZ01001612.1:46472-69304 GCA_000803305.1 Toxocara canis
GAGGAGTGGGAGGGGGTGAGATAAGCACCTCTTTAACAACTAGAATCGCTTAGTGCAACGATGAGAGAGCAAAGAGCGATTGATACCTCTAAATATCCTCGTCTTTGTTCGATAATGGTCAACAGCCTGTCCTTTCGAATATAAAGGTTTGCGGCTTCAATTTTTCGGTTTGGCTCTCATACTCCTCCCTTTAAAAATTAGAGCTGCTAAAACGTTCTTTTCCGGATTGCGATCGAAAGGATACAAATTATAACGGGCGCGGCAGAACGATGCTAAAATGCAAGCCATTATCCAGCACTGAAATATTTCAGCATCATTTCAACTCGATAGTTAATGTGTTGCCTACTGATTCAGATTCAATGGCAGAATATCTCTGCAAAAAAGGCTCCATTTATGTTGTCGTGCAAGTAACAGTTAGAATATGAAACCATATGAATCACAATTCGGCTAAATCGTAGGATAAATTAGAGTGAGACTGACTGACCTGACCGTGGTAAGACCACTCCTGCGCGTTAGCACTCTTAAATCCTTGAGGTGAATGAGTTGTTCGAGCTGCTCCGGGAGCACCCCTTCGATGTCAAGGTCAAATCTGGAAGTAAGCTGCAGCAAAATAGTGTGCACATGAGAAACAGTAGTGACATTTACTTTGAATTTGTTACTTGGCCGTAAGATACAAGGAACCTCAGCAAAGGACAATTCAAGCAAAAAAAAGCCGACCATCCTCAGAGTACTTAGGCTAAGACTCCTAATCAGCCTCCTCTCGCCACTTCTCCACTTTCACCACATCACTTGCGTTATGGAGATCGGACTTAGGACGACAATTCAATTTCTCGGGCAAGGGAATTTCATATGAACCGTTTACACGTCGTGTTGCTTGAAGTCGCCTCTTTTAGCTTTTTTAAAGCAGATTTTTGCTTTGCCTCTGTACGAAAATTTGTTAGATCGAAGCAGGGTTCACATTTTCAATTGTTGGTTGTGCAAGGAGACCTTATAGTTGCGATCGTTTTCTGTAATTCTTTCTCGAAAGTGCAAAGGTGTCGATTGGTGGCACCGTAGTTTGCGGCCAATTCGCGCACCTTCTGACCAAGTTGCGAATGATCTGCATCTCGAATACTGATCGCACATTCCACGTAATGCAGAACGTCAACGCTGAAAGCCTTCTGCATGAGCGTATGCTCTATTATACTCATATATGGTGCGTCCAACAATGCCCAACAATTGCGCTCTTATACGTTGTATCCTTTTATGCCTGTTTCTTATGCGCACTCATGTCTAGTAAAACTGAACTCCCCAAAGCGTATTTAAACTTTGATTTAAAACTTTGTAAATTAAAGTGTTTCAGCTACCACACTCAGAAGTATATAATCGTGCAAACTCCGCCATTTTCACACAATATGTCGTATAGTTCAAATATGAGCCAATGACAATGATGAATAAGGAATTACTGAATACGGTTAAGAAGGCAACTTGGAGAGTAGGTAATTAATTCAGTTACGAAGATAATAATGTTGCATTGCCTGGAAGAAACGAGCTACAGGAGAAAAGAAATCAAAAAAAACAGAAAAAAATTTCCGACATGATCTGCTTAATTATGAGTGCAGTGAAGCTGAGTTATGTATATAGGAAGGGATTGCACTTGGTCCTCCGGATGGATAAAACAAAGTTGGAAACCAGCGCGACGATACTGTGCGATCGTTCGCACTGGCTTTTTCGCCATTATGATCACTAATTACCTGAACCAACAAAACCAGCTTACAAGCATGCATGGGACACATATACATCGCCACATTTGAACAAAGCTAAAAAAGCGCGCCGAAAAAAAATGGTTCACGAAATCTGCGAAGATAAGAGTAAAAGTGGGGGCTAACGTAGGGAGAGGGGTCGGGGAGGGTATACGGAGGGTGAAGAATAATAGCGGTGGTGCGATTGTACCATTTTTTTTTGCACAAATACTGCAATGCACATCACGCCTACCTTTGAGGTGAGGAAAAATAACTCACAAGTAACGTATGCAAAGATAAATATGAGTTCACTAGCTGACATTATGAAACGGATGATTGAAACTGAAACGATTTGCAGGAAGGAATTGCGATAAAAAGCATGTACTGAAACAAAAGTTTGCGCCGCATATGGTAGTTTACCATTTTTATAGAGAACCAAGTCTTCAATACACTGAGAAATTCTGAAGAAAAAATCAAGTCTTCAAGAGAAACAAAATTCTGAATACGTTAATTACTTTTGAATTCTGAATTAATGACTGTATCTCATTATATCCTTTTATATCATCTTTGTATTGTCGTGGAGGTAGTTATTGCCTATCGACTAAATAAAAGATTCAATTCGAATCGATTCGATTCTTCACAATTTAACTAACATGTTGCCGATGCAAATGTTTCGGCACCAAAAAATAAGTAAGAGTATCAAACCAACTTGGTAAGTGCGACAGCAAACCAAAGCAGCCAACAAATGACGGATCGGAAGACGAGGAGTCGATCCAGAGGGGATTCCAAGTGTTTCAGCCATTTCGCTTTTGAATGCTTTAGCGAATTCGAATAGAATTTCTTGAAATGAACACACTCGCAGCGACTGCAAGAAGTATTTCCAATGGATTCTTTAAATCATCCCTCTTGTCGCTTTTCAACAATTCACAACATTCCAGAGTTCTAACGTCGCCGAAGATCCTGTCCCATTTTCTCATGACGCTTTCATCTTCAGTCATGCCCCAATCCTAGAAACTGCGTCAAAACATTACATCTGTTATGTTGCATTGCCTGGAAGAAACGAGCTACAGGAGAAAAGAAATCAAAAAAAACAGAAAAAAATTTCCGACATGATCTGCTTAATTATGAGTGCAGTGAAGCTGAGTTATGTATATAGGAAGGGATTGCACTTGGTCCTCCGGATGGATAAAACAAAGTTGGAAACCAGCGCGACGATACTGTGCGATCGTTCGCACTGGCTTTTTCGCCATTATGATCACTAATTACCTGAACCAACAAAACCAGCTTACAAGCATGCATGGGACACATATACATCGCCACATTTGAACAAAGCTAAAAAAGCGCGCCGAAAAAAAATGGTTCACGAAATCTGCGAAGATAAGAGTAAAAGTGGGGGCTAACGTAGGGAGAGGGGTCGGGGAGGGTATACGGAGGGTGAAGAATAATAGCGGTGGTGCGATTGTACCATTTTTTTTTGCACAAATACTGCAATGCACATCACGCCTACCTTTGAGGTGAGGAAAAATAACTCACAAGTAACGTATGCAAAGATAAATATGAGTTCACTAGCTGACATTATGAAACGGATGATTGAAACTGAAACGATTTGCAGGAAGGAATTGCGATAAAAAGCATGTACTGAAACAAAAGTTTGCGCCGCATATGGTAGTTTACCATTTTTATAGAGAACCAAGTCTTCAATACACTGAGAAATTCTGAAGAAAAAATCAAGTCTTCAAGAGAAACAAAATTCTGAATACGTTAATTACTTTTGAATTCTGAATTAATGACTGTATCTCATTATATCCTTTTATATCATCTTTGTATTGTAGTAAAGGTAGTTATTGCCTATCGACTAAATAAAAGATTCGATTCGATTCGATTAATTACATACAACGATTCAGATATTGGAGGGTCTTGCACTAAAAATTTTTGCGTAGATGTACGGTAAAAGAGAACAAGAAAAATAAAACACTTTAAGAAGTCACTCTAATTATTCCTAAAAATGTCTAATCCGATAGGTCGGCGTTTTTCAGAGGACAGCTTTTGTAAAAAATACCGCAAATTTTTTCAGTTGATTCTGTGTGACATAAGTGGAACTGTGCAACTGTAATTGTCAGTATAAAGGATACGAGCTAGAGTATAACCATAGTTTAATAGTGGTTCTCACATCATGGTACAGATATAATTTAAGGACGGCTAAGTAAGTGATAAGGGAAAATATCAAGTGGAGTACAGTTTAGTTGAACACAACATCTATACTAGTGGCCTCACTTTACAACTCTTTTGATGCGAGCACCATAGTATTATGCATTTACTAGAAAAACTCCGTGAACGCTCTACTGTTGTTCCCAGTTTTATTTTTCTGTCAGTACAGTGTTGTAGCGGGGAGGCAGGGGGAAGGGGGCAGTATGGCGCTGTGGCGGGGGGGGCAGTACGGTACAGTATAAGACGTAGAAATATTATTTTAGTAAAGAGTGAAGAATAAAAGCTGTTTAATATTTCTAAGACCGCGTGTATAATGGCCACTGTCTTAATCTGGTCTTGGTCTTGGCGGGATCTTCGATTGAGACGATGAGGTCAAGCATTAGCTTTCTCCTTCTGCGCGACGACGAAAAAAACCCCTTTTCGTTCTCGCTGGGACGAACAGATCAAAGTTCCATTCCTTTTAGACACCACTGCGAGCGATGCCATGTGAACAAGAGCAATTTCCCTTCTCCTTGCCAGCCATATTTCACTTTCGCTCAGTCTCCTTTGAAAGACCGATTTTTTCCACCATTTGGCTCTGCGATTGTTTTTTTCCGGAAGATTTTCCCAACTAAGCAAAGCTGTGATATTTTTTTCGTCTCATCAGCATCACTACATCTGAATACCATCAAATTGCCCTTAAGGGCCACTACTGTTTTCCTTCTGAAACATTCCAACTAGGCTGAATTCATTGTCCTAGAACGACGATACGACGAAGGAAGTCGCATAACCCTCTGAAATTTTGGTCTGCACGAATAGCACCTCCTGGTTCGGCAGGCTGTGTATTATAACTGCTCGTCACCAATCGGACTCAGTCATGATTAATTCTCCGTTCGCTATACCCATGCTTCAAATTATAAATGTAATGTCTGCTACATTACCCGTAACAATCAAATATGCATTTTTCACTTTTCGAGGCCAATCATCATATGTTCTGAATGCGCCAATCAACGGGTCGGCAACTTTTTCGGCAGTTGACCAGACGATCGTATTCAGCGTTTCCGGTCACAAAACATTAAATTAATTTTAGATACTTTCTTTAACTGGTGCCAAAAAATATATACGCATTTCTATGCAATCTGTTCAACCATCATCACAAAATTCTCAACATTTTAAACGTTTGTCCCGTTTGCACAGTCGCCACGTATACCTCTTAGTCGGCATCGGTTGAACGCTACGGTCGATACACGTTTTCGGTTGTCGCAAGGAGAAAGTCGTTCATTTTGTATTTTACTGCTTTCAGTAGCACGTATCAGAAAACAGGAAACGTCATAACTGATGAACGAATGATTTTAAAAAAAATGAAGACTTATTTTTTGGGGCTTCCATCATAACGCACATTCGAGAGTCTATAGGTGTGTCGAAAATCGCAAAAAAAATAAATTTGCAGAAAAATTCTGTAAATTTACAAAAGAATATCGGAGAACCCGCTTCGACATTGCTCTCAAAATAAATTTATGCACTCTCCACAAAGACCTTGTCATGCGAAAAGATTTTACAAACTTTTTGAGGAAGGCCAGTCAAGAAACGATAAAAATCTTAAATTAAAGAAAGTCAAGTGAGGCGGAAATTTCTCGCATGTTAAAAAAAGTTGAGAATTTTAATGTACAGGCAAGCGGAACCAGTCAGGAAAATTTGAGTTATGATAAGTGAAGTAAGACAAAAATGCATAAATCAAGATAAGCGAAGGCGAACGAAGTGAGCCAGAAGCCAGATAAGTTGCATTTCGGCAAGCGAAGCGACTAAAAATTTTCGCAAGCTTGAGCCGGACAAGGTGAAAATTTTGGTGATGAAGTGGGCGAAGGAAGCCAAAATTTTATCGAGATTTAAAAAAAAAAAAGCGATCTTTTAAGATTACGTCGTTTTTGCTTCATTGTGCATCGTTGAAATTTCTTTACTCAGTAAAGAGATTGTCTCGAAGATCGCATAAAAACGACTCGTAGCGAGGAGGTTTCTCATGAATTCCACAAGTAAGCTCAGGGAAGCTAAAACTTGCATGAAACGGCCTCCTGGGGGGCAAAATCCGGTTCGCAAGGCATAGCTTACCAAACACTGCGATAATCATGTACATCTTTGATAGCAGACATGTATTATGTTTGAAATTACAAGACTGTTAATTAGCGTTAGAGCCCCTTGAGTTGTAAATGTCATGCATTTTTCGAGAACATTAGTTGCTTACCTAGTATGAGGCCAAAGTTACTCAATTTGTTCATGTCAGGTGTTTTTATCACCGAATTTCAATGTTACCATCAAACAAGTTTTAAAGCTACACATTTGTTTTAATATCCCGTTTCCTTGTGAAATTTTTTTTCACAAGATGATTCAACCAACTTCTCATACAACAAGCGGAAGTGCACTTGTACCTGTACTTTGTAACGCGAGTAGCGTTTGTGTCCTGTTTTAGGAAGCAAAGTACGCCTGCTGTTAATTAGCGTTAGAGCCGCTTGAGTTGTAAATGCCATGCATTTTTCGAGAACATTAGTTGCTTACCTAGTATGAGGCCAAAGTTACTCAATTTGTTCATGTCAGGTGTTTTTATCACCGAATTTCAATGTTACGATCAAACAAGTTTTAAAGCTGCACATTTGTTTTAGTATTCCGTTTCCTTGTGAAATTTTTTTTTCACAAAATGATTCAACCAACTTCTCATACAACAAGCGTAAGTGCACTTGTACCTGTACTTTGTAACGCGAGTAGCGTTTGTGTCCTGTTTTAGGAAGCAAAGTACGCCTGGTACAGTATTGTGGACAACTTCCGGCCAAAGTAACTGGTGGAATGGTGCATCAACTTCTCATACAAGCGGAAGTGCACTTGTACCTGTACTTTGTAACGCGAGTAGCGTTTGTGTCCTGTTTTAGGAAGCAAAGTACGCCTGGTACAGTATTGTGGACAACTTCCGGCCAAAGTAACTGGTGGAATGGTGCATCAAGGAACCAGGTACAACAGCATACATACTGCTATATCATTAACTTACACGTTCGCATTCAATGCCTTAGCCAGGACAGGGAACAGCGCAACCAAAGTTTCGCCTCTTCACTAGAAGATTACAGCGCAGACAGTTCGAGCGAGATGACAATGTCTCACCAAAAAAGGTTCAAATTTCTGAATCCGATAAAAGATTCAGATCAAACAAGTTTTAAAGCTGCACATTTGTTTTAGTATTCCGTTTCCTTGTGAAATTTTTTTTTCACAAAATGATTCAACCAACTTCTCATACAACAAGCGTAAGTGCACTTGTACCTGTACTTTGTAACGCGAGTAGCGTTTGTGCCCTGTTTTAGGAAGCAAAGTACGCCTGGTACAGTATTGTGGACAACTTCTGGCCAAAGTAACTGGTTCCACCAGTAACAGGTTCCATGGTGCATCAAGGAACCAGGTACAACGGCATACATATTGCTATATCATTAACCTACACCTTCGCATCCAATGCCTTAGCCAGGACAGCAAACAGCACAACCAAAGTGCAAATTGAGAACGCCATAGCGCGATGATCACTGTGGTCATTATGTAGCATACGTCAGTGCATCGCTCGGCTTAGCTCGATTATACTCCACTCCATGATTTCTGCAATTATATATGTCGGTTGTCTGTTGAGGATGGTGCATCAGGCGACTTGTTATTGTTGAGCAATTTCGAACGCAGAGAGAAAGGGAGAGGGAGGAAACGGTTGTCGCATGGAGGAAGAGAGAGGAAACGGTTACCGCATGGAGAAAGAGAGAGAGAGGAAAAGGTGACCGCATGGAGGAGAGAGAAAGATGAAACGGTGGTCGCATGGAGAGAGAGGAAACATGGAGAGAGAGATCACATGGAAAGAGAGAGAGATACACACAAAGGAAACGGTGATCACATGGAGAGAGAGGGAAGGATGGTCGCATGGAGAGAGAGAGGGAGCGGTGATCGCATGCTTCACCATCTCTACTAATACTTTGGACGAATTCCTAAGTCTTGAGCTGCTGAATTATGAAGAAAACTTTTTTTGAATAATCATACCAGAAACAAAAATTTACAGCATCTTAGCTTTCTTTACATCCGTCCAAATTCTCTAATCTCCACATTTAGTTATTCGTAGCCGCACTTAATGCGAAAATGAGTAAGGTAAAATTGTGTTGCCAAAGGGACGGACACGACAATGGTGTCGTCTAAAAGAAATATCTGGAGGCACAATAGTTGCAAGGCAAGTGAAAGAAGAGAGCTCCGTTCTAGAGGCCTTTTGGAACATCTACCACCTGCTACCACATAGAGGAGACCCGGTCGTACAGAAAGATCTTGTGCTACTTTCGTTTTTGAAGGTTTTTTTTTGAAACTTACGTGTGCAGCGAACAACTGTCATGTGCTTTATGCATACGACCTACTTACTACCTTAAGCAGAAGCCGTGAACGTAATTTAATCAAACAGTTGTATACAATCACATATAACGCAAGCGCATTGTAGAGTCCAAAGATCGGGCACGTTAAAGATGTCATTGGCATATGCATGCGACAAATATATCGATGGGATACGTTCAACGTAAAATACAATGCGCTAACGAATTGCTTGCAGCTTTTAAGCTTCTGAGCAATGATGAGTAGTAACTTGTTAGTTAGACTGCTTTATGAACTCGTTTCTGTGCTCATTCAATTACGAGTTATCTGATAGCTACATAAATACTGCAGCTTTACATGATTGTAAGTAAGCGAGTCAATCTATTGTATATATCAGAATAAGGAATATGAGCGAATTTAAAACAAAAAATCATTCTGTAGTAATCGTCCATCGTTTATGAGTGCCATTTTTGGAAAAACTATCGGGCGTAAACGTCCGGAAATGTAACAAGGGGAATCGTAATTGAGAACGGAAATGACATTACAAATCGTCACTCTCATTTACTTATGCCAACCGCAATACTCATAGCAGTATGCAAATGAAAGAATGATAATAAAGCGAAAAGTAGCTTTGTAGGAGAATCGATTAGAACAGTTCTTAAAAGTGTTCGAAAATAGTAGATAAATAAAGCACTGCGTTCATGGTACAGTATTGTGGACAACTTCTGGCCAAAGTAACTGGTTCCACCAGTAACAGGTTCCATGGTGCATCAAGGAACCAGGTACAACGGCATACATATTGCTATATCATTAACCTACACCTTCGCATCCAATGCCTTAGCCAGGACAGCAAACAGCACAACCAAAGTTTCGCCTCTTCACTAGAAGATTACAACGCAGACAGTTCGAGCGAGATGACAATGCCTCACCAAAAAAGGTTCAAATTTCTGAATCCGATAAAAGATTCAAACCATGTTTCATCGATGACGCAGAACGTAATTTAATCAAACAGTTGTATACAATCACATATAACGCAAGCGCATTGTAGAGTCCAAAGATCGGGCACGTTAAAGATGTCATTGGCATATGCATGCGACAAATATATCGATGGGATACGTTCAACGTAAAATACAATGCGCTAACGAATTGCTTGCAGCTTTTAAGCTTCTGAGCAATGATGAGTAGTAACTTGTTAGTTAGACTGCTTTATGAACTCGTTTCTGTGCTCATTCAATTACTGCAATTATATATGTCGGTTGTCTGTTGAGGATGGTGCATCAGGCGACTTGTTATTGTTGAGCAATTTCGAACGCAGAGAGAAAGGGGGAGAGAGGAAACGGTTGTCGCATGGAGGAAGAGAGAGGAAACGGTTATCCCATGGAGAAAGAGAGAGAGGAAAAGGTGACCGCATGGAGGGAGAGAGAAAGATGAAACGGTGGTCGCATGGAGAGAGAGGAAACATGGAGAGAGAGATCGCATGGAAAGAGAGAGGGACACACACAAAGGAAACGGTGATCGCATGGAGAGAGAGGGAAGGGTGGTCGCATGGAGAGAGAGAGGGAACGGTGATCGCATGGAGAGAGAGAGGGAACGGTGATCGCATGGAGAGAGAGAGAGGAACGGTGATCGCATGCTTCACCATCTCTACTAATACTTTAGGCAAATTTCTAAGTCTTGAACTGCTGAATTATGAAGAAAACTTTTTTGAATAATCATACCAGAAACAAAAATTTACAGCATCTTAGCTTTTTTTGCATCCTTTCAAATTCTCTCATCTCCACATTTAGTCACTCTTAACCGCATTTAATGCGAAAATGAGTGAGGTAAAATTGTGTTGCCAGAGGGACGGACAAGACAATAGTATCGTCTGAAAGAAATATCTGAAGGTACAATAGTTGTAATGCAAGTGAAAGAAGAGAGCTCCGTTCTAGAGGCCATTTTGGAACATCTACCACCTGCTACCACATAGAGGAGACCCGATCGTACAGAAAGATCTTTTGCTAATTTCGTTTTTGAAGGTTTTTTTTTTTAAACTTACGTGTGGAGCGAACAACTGTCATGTGCTTTATGCATACGACCTACTTACTACCTTAAGCAGAAGCCGTAAACGTAATTTAATCAAACAGTTGTATACAGTCATATAACGCAAGCGCATTGTAGAGTCCAAAAATCGGGCACGTTAAAGATGTCATTGGCATATGCATGCGACAAAGATATCGATGGGATACGTTCAACGTAAAATACAATGCGCTAACGAATTGCTTGCAGCTTTTAAGCTTCTGAGCAATGATGAGTAGTAACTTGTTAGTTACAGCTACATGAGAACGATCGCATATAATAACAAAAAACGGTAAGCTATTAGCTAGGAATTGGCAAGAGCGCAATAAATTATCGATTGCAATTTGATGGTGTTTATGTAAGAACTTCATTGTTAAAGTGTATATAGCGGATGCAGTTTTTCCATTCAAAATATCGCCTTAAAATATTGACTACTGCATGAGGATCTGATCGAGAAAAATGAAAAGAACAAGAAAAATGAAAAGATCGAGAAAAACGAAAGGGTCGAGAAAAATGGAAGGAAGAATGGTGGATGACACTGTCACCAATAATGAACCAGTTGTACTTAAGTCCCAGTGATTACATCATTCGAATTTTTATCGGTCTACCCACTCGTCGTTCTAAGTGTTTTTCTGCAATGTTGTAAACATAATATTTCGGCGCTTTCCTTCAATAAATGTACAAGAAAAACTAGCGCACAACTGCTTTATACGCTTTGCGAATTATTGGCGAGGGAGGAGGGGCGGAGGAGGGGGGAGAGAGAAAGAGGACGGGGAGAAGGTGGAGGATCGTGCAAAAATGGAGAGGCGAATAGAGATATTATCATTTTAAACAGGTCGCAGTAAGTTGTTAGAAAAAAACCACTGCTATCCGGATTCATTGACCCTCGAAATTGCGCTGAACCTTTCTGCGTTGCATGCGCATACGTTGTTTCCACACATTTAAGAGGAAGGAAAGAATATGCGCCAAGGAAATACCACTGTATGCGCTTTGGCAATTCCGCCTAACAGAACAAACGGCTACATGAAAAGCCAAAATAATCATTAATACTTAATAGTGCGTTGCCATATACACTGATAAAAACAATCCGTTGTACAAGGATTTTGATAAAAATTAGTTTTGTTGGTCAGCAGAAGTCGTGACGATCAGATACATTGAAAGTTTCCGTCATTTCCATTGCTTGTATCTACCTTAAATATCTACCTAGCAGTTTCAAGTCAAAAACTACTTACTCGAGTTATTTTACTACTCTTATGCCAATTTTCATGTCAGCATATATTTTTAGTCATTTCCACACGTCGATATTTGCTGACTTGATAATTGGTAAAGCGGTTCTAACTCAAGCTTCGATAGTTCCTGAGCGGAAGCTATCACCGAGACACAACTACGCTCATACACATATCAGCAAATATGATATCGCCTTATATGCCACGCAAAAACAAGGCACGTAAAGAAACCTTCAAAGATTTTTGTTTGTCGTTCATTAAAAGCTATGTTGTCATGATGATTTCACTTTTCAAAACTACCTTCAAAGAAAAATAATTAACTGTTTCCTTCTTGGAATTTTCTTTCATCTCTAACTGTTCCTCTCCTCTTTCCTCGCTATTATTCATAATAGAAGACTTAAGTTTAATCAGTAAGGCTTTATGAACGTGAATGACATTTCAACAGTATCCTTCCACATATAAATCATATCTTCAACATACAATCGAATGGGGAAAAAATTATTTGCGCATGAATCCTTTGTAATGAAAAAGAACAAAAGTGGAAATAATGATGCTATTTTTTTCGCTCAAAACAAATTGGCTGCGAAAATTTTTCGATACAAACGACTTTTAATCAATTTTTCGTTAGATATTTTCTTCTTCTCCTTACCACAATTTTTTCATTTAAGACTCAGCCAATTCGATGGAGTTCACCTCATTTCCTTCGCATCGGTCTACACCTCACTGAACAACCTATACAGGTGTGCGGTAGTGAGCAATCACAAAATCCATTTCCGATTTATAAGATATGAAGAAAACGAATGGTAATGAAAAAGTTATACTTAAAAAGAAAGGTTTCTATGATTCGTGTAGAGGAATAGATCAAGGTTAGCGCTAAGGGTCATTGCTACTGAAAGAAAAGGCTACTATTGAAGTAAAACAAGATGGTTACTGCTGTACAGAACATGATTACCGTACAACAATACCCGGAATTTACGTTAGTTCGGTGCTAAAAAATTTCTCTCGTTTTTCTTAAGGAGAAGAGATCACCAGGATTTTATCGCTTTTCGCACTCTTTTTTTCCATAAAACTTTTGTCGTAGTCATAACTGTAATAAAAGTACTGTCCTCCATTTTGAAACTCTTATGGATCATGCATCCTATCAAAGAAATTTTTAAAATAATTTTCGCCGCCGCGTTGGGAAATGCTAGATATTTCATTACCAGAACAGAGGAAGTCTTCACCTTACAGATAGATTTCTCACTTTTTTCGTTGACGTTTTGCACGAAGCTTGTCCTCTGTATTGAATCAATCTCAGTTTCATTTGTTATAAAGTCCAACGATTAGTACGGTTGGTATTGGAACGGGGCACTCCCCACACACCAATACCACAAACCAAACTCACCATGTTCAACTCTCTCAAATGGACGCTAAGGAGTCACCGCATCATGTCTTCTGTGTATGTCTGCGTTCGGCCCTCACTATTCAAACCATCTGTTCTCGAAGGTGACGTCAAAAACACATGCTGTTTGCATTTAGGATTGCGCTCAGTGATGACGTTTAGATAAATTGAAGATCAAAAAAATTTTCTACGAAATGTCCAAAAAGGATTTAAAAATTAAAACGAAAAAACGTTGACGTGTTTGCGAAAAGATAAAAGGTGCAACGAAGTAAGGCATAAAACTCAATGCATATGATATTTATCAAAATCATACGATAACAGCCAAAAAAAGTTGTCTCTGTGTATAGTCATGAACATTACCTTTATCGAATTTGTACAGTAAGTGTTTTCTGATGATGTTTTGCATTTTATTTAAACGTAAAGGTCGCCTAAACTGATGCAATCGTTTACTCGAATTTACGATAAAAATTGTATAGGAGAAAGGTAAATCGACCAATGCATTTTTATGGCCTCATAATTTATGTCACATAAAAATTTGTCCCTCGTTATGTTAATATGCTATCAAATTGTTTGTTATGGCAATACATATAAGTTTGAATGCTGGTAGCATGCTGCGCTGTTTCACTGCAACTGAAATAGTCGATTAGTTCTCGCTATAAATTATGCATCCTTATTCGCCCTTATGAGCACTGAAGTCTAAATATTAATCTAGAAATTTTACACTTAAAAGCGATTGTCAACCTAATGATATAGAAAGTTTTCGCATATGAGGGAAGGGAGGAGGAGGAGGAGGGGTGGGAGGGAGAGAGAGACGGAGGGGGGAGAGGGGGAGGGAGATACCAGCCCTGATAGCGCAAGAAGAATGAGGATTCACAACAAAGTAGAAGTTTTAGAGGTAATAACTGCCGCTTTTTCTCAGTGAGAATTATTCGGATCCTAGGGTAAAAAGATAATAATTCGAATACTACGGTAAAAATACGGATTCAGCAATAAAAAGTCTGATGAGCTCAAACGGTGAGGGTACTCATTTGATAACTGTCGTCGTGCAGTCGACAATCTGTGCAGTCGACAGTCGACAATCTTTTAAATCAAATCTGTGCAGTCGCTGACTGTGTTTTTGTTTGTTTTTTTTTTAAACGAAGATGTTGTTTTTTTTGGTCTGATTCGGCTTGATTCCCTAACGTTATTAATGATTAGTGAGTGGTCAGTGGCCTACAAAGTTTCTAACCAACCAGTAGGATAGTTGGAGTGATAAACGGTCGCACATCACAAGATGGCAACACTGATTACTAGTTGTAATGGTTCCACAATCACGATCGGCGTCATCAAACAGATGTTACGTCATCCCTATCGGCTTAGATTTGTTGTGTTCACTTAAGTCTACACTGTCATCAGTTAAGCCAACCAACGCCTGGCTAATCTCGTAAATTTTCGAACACTTCCGATCACGAAAGGCAAAGATAGTAATGTGACAACATAAAAATGTGACAGTAATGTTCCGAATAATAGGACAGCTGATATGGGACAGCATGAGACAGATTGTGATCAATGGTTGTATATATGCATATCGTATTAAGAACGAAGAAGTAAAACTATTAGGATCCAATTGTTAAGTATCGAATATTTTCTATAATCTAATATTTGTTACTCTCACCTCGAAAAAGTTCATGCTATTTTTACACTAATGAACATCATATTAAATTAGGTTTAGGCATTAGCGTTATTACGTGCATGAGGTAGGAATTATTATATAAGATTAGCGATATCAAGCGCTGACAAGGAAAAGAAAACAAACAATATTTCTGAGAGCTCATTTTCCCGATCTACTCGAAAGAAACCGATGAAGATGGTGGTATGGCACTATGACAGCATTTTTAATGAAGAAAAGGATTTGGATCATAAAAATGATAAAGATTTTGGCATAATCGCCATTCTAATCTCTAACTTTCTGAGAATACTACAAAGAAAATGTCCTCTCCGGCGGATTACAATGAAGACATTGCGTGCCAAAGGCCTACTAACATGAGGTGCGCGTTAGCAACTCCACCCCTCAGACCATACAATCTCAGGTGCTGCCGGCGCACAATGGTGATGCATCCTAAAATCTGATCTGACCATTAGTATAAACTGTGTACTGAAAAAAAGTTTTTCTGAAACGAAATCGGCGGAAAATTCGACCAAGCATGGAAACTTTTTTATCATCACTCAGGTCCTATAACTCTTCCTGGTCTTTCATATGAATTTTAAATTGAGTACAGATGAGCTAGGGCATACTTAGTAAATTTCATAACTCTACCTTCAAACACTTCCGAACTGAAAATGTGGTGCAAATAAACACACATGTAAGCATACAGATACGACATGGCCATTTAGCACTTTGCAAATGCAATTTTGCCAACGAGCATAATGCATCGATGCAGCTGCTTTCCAACGTGAATGTTTCATTTAGAGATTTGCAGCAGAGTCATTCAGCACCGGGGGTGTATTGCTTCAGGAACTAAAGCACGGTAAGATCGGTATGCTATCAAACAAAAACGATTAACGGAGATACAATTTGTTCCAGTGCAACATCAGTCTTGCTGAGAGTGCATCATTTCGTCACCCATAATCAACTCCAATGCGCATCGACAGGCTGCTTCAAGAGCATTATTTTTCTTAGTTTTATTTTTGTCTTCACATAATTAGCGCTTTTCATGTTGCACAAGATATTGCAAATTGGACCAATCAAATGTTAAGTAAACTTCCTTTGTAGCAATTAGCCGTATTCGACGAACACGTTCGCATACAATACATAACATAAGCTGTCTAACTATTTTAAGCCTAATTTGCAAAAGTAATATTCTTCGATGTAACTTATTGCTTCTGCGTTCATCTCTGCCGCGTTCTGTCACCTTTGTTTACTGGCCCAATGAAGAGCTGTCATGCAACTGCCGTTACATGAAAATGTCGAAACAAAAGCAATAATCTTCGGCAGTAATTAACAATAGGTGAGGAGTGGTACCGAGGAGCTGTAACATGATGCGTCTCAACGATCTAAGCGGTGATTTCATATGTCTATCTCTCCTAACTGCTCGAACAAACCTTGTAATACAAATTCGGTTTCCTGTGATCGGACCGGTGGCAAGTGGAACGCATCTGCTCGTTAAGTTCATGCGAATTTTTAATTCAGTGGACTGTAACTTCTTCAGGGGCTAGGAAAGTTGCTTGAAATTGGAAGCGTGATGCAAACCGAGCTTGCAAATCCGTTACTTCAGTTTTACAGTCCCACAGTAAAAATTACCCGACAGTCGGTATATAAAAAGACGCAAACATACGCCGACCCACACCATAACCCGATTACAAATTGCAAAAACTGCCAAGGAGAACAGAATTAATCCTGATTTGCCATCAAAAAATTGTGGGTTTGAAAGTTTTATGAATGTTTGAAAGGCGCAACTTGTTTATTTTCACGTGCTTCGACAAACTCGCATTTGTAAAGCGCATTATGGTAGCGTCGCGTCTATGCGTTTGCGCATGCCATGAGTGTCTCTGCCAGGCCGGTGAAATCGGCTTTCAATGATGAAAGGCCAAATCGTGCAATTTGATAAGTTTAGCCTAACGACAGACTCCGGAGGAAGTTGTGCATACTCAAGCGCACCAAAAGCCGCATGCATTTCGCAATCGATAGAGCTGTGCTTTCTATCGATCTCATCGCAGCAAAACGAATCTTTGGCGGAACGGTGCGAGTGTGGCCTGACTAGTCAGACTATAAATTTTTATTATTTGCCGACATTTTATGGGACCACCTGGTTTGATGAACGATTTCCAAAGCGCATATCGCGCCAGCCCCCTGGCATGTACTCCCATTTGTTCCAATCCAAAAAATAAATTTCATATATATATCGCGCTTATTTTTTTCCCATATAAAAATCGAAACACTATTGCAGTCTTGAAGGCAATAGTCGTCTAGACTCTAATTAACGAAGACGTTGCAACCATATAAGCGTATAAAGAATAAAATGACGAAAACCATACAATAGCGCAATTGTGTTTCGGCAGTTATCACGATATAAAAAGTGCGTTTAGAACGTGATGTCGCTAAATAGAAAAGTAATACAAAGCACAGAGAATGTGATAGGGGATAAACACCGCGATACAACCTCTTTCTATAAATCATTTAAAGTAACACAACAATTCTGGAAGTTATCCCAAAGCGCGATTCTTGTCTGCTATAAGCTAACACATCAGTGTTACTTAGCAGTAAACAGATTTCTGAAAGTGCGAAGGTAAGCACGAGACTCTCGCTTAATTGGCGCATCATTTTCATGAGTAGTATATGTGGCGTGAAAAGACAAAAAAGCTCGATAATTTGTTGTAGAGGGAAATAAGCGTTGTGGTAATGCTAAATCAATAGCGTAATGTGCTTTCGCTTAACGCAACATTCGATAGCCACATGGCCTCCGAACTATTTCCTCCACGTCAGACCACAAACTAAGCTATCCTTGCGCTCGTATATACATATATTTTTATCCTTAGAGGTACAAATGCAGTTTTAGACTCTCAGGAACTTTACATCTTTTTAGACACCTATACTTACAAAGATTCTTAAGAATCGTCGCTACGCCCAGAGATTTTTAACCAGTCATCTGTGAATTCATACATATTTCAAATAAACTATTAGGACATTTAAGAAAAGGAATGAAACGTGAGACAAGACAAGTATCCCCAAAATTCCAACACTGTTATGTCGTCCTCAGGAAATTCATATTTCATATTTTTTGGAGTTTTATTTTTTTTTACATTTGCACAAGCTTTTTGCGAACGCAAGAATTCGATCATGAGTCATCCACACCTTCTCCTCCTTCTTCCCATCCACCAAGAAAAACGGAAACTTTTATTTTTGGTATACGGATGAGATAGGTCTTCATACGCAGAATGAAAACGGCAAGGTAAGCCAGTCTTCCCAGATCGACGCGTCGTATCGTCCGCTACCATTTGCAAGCTTTTCTAAATCTATAATTGTCACGCCTAAGAAAGTCAGGCTGGATAAGACCCACAGAAAGCTTCAAAGGGGTTGCGGGCGTTCATCATCTGGTCATGGTCTACTCCGAATAAAAACTACTCACCGTGGAGGCGATCGCTAACATTTAAAACGCCAGAATCATCTCGACATTTCCCAAGGAAGCAGACATCAAAGGACGGTTGAGTTATCTTCTGCACCCTTCGTCCTAACAGTGTTATGCTTCGGGAAGGGATGTGCACAGCTGGGAAGAGCGATTTTTCCTTTTGTCGAGCTTGACGTCAACACCATACATCTTTGTGATCCTCGTAAATTTTATTAAGCTTTTTAACAGTGCTGTACTCTCGCTCAGAAAGCCATTGTCACTCAGGCACAGTGCAGGAGCAATTTGCCCGACTTCACATAGCGCATGTTATGGCACACGAATTCTCTTGGCTCGAACATGGTGGACTTCTTCATCTGGTCCACTCTTGCGTAGAAGACCTTCGCCAATTGGCATTCCAAACTCGACCTCCTCGGAATTTCCATCGTCGAGGGATGGGACGAAATCAACGTCGAGTACCTATGGGGTCAAGATCGACTCTCTATCATCTCAACACTATCATCGCTGTCAAGGAAGGTTACATTGATTTAGATTTCATTCTCTTTGTTCCCAATGTTACTTATGAAATATGCATTAAATTTCGTACGCTGATCTCCATCAACGTTAATCAAATGCAATTGATGGCACCACAGTGGACGACGCATCAGAAAAATATTACGGCTATAAAAGACGTAGTTTGACACAACGCTTTCGGTTGCACAAAAAGAAATATTCTCTATTTGCGGTCGACATTCACCTGTGATAAATTGGGACGTGAAATGATTGTAATGCTAGTTAACGTGGCAGTAATTGTTTTTTAACACTTATTAAAAAATCATGCATAAGAGAGATGACCACGATGAAATTACTGAGCCCAAGATCAATTAGTAGTCGAGTGTTTTCATGAAACATATTGGTGCATGGCAATATAATTCAACATGAATTTGAATTAAATTATCCACATAGTTAAGAATATTAATAACGATTTCATTACCATTACCTAAAAGTTTTGATTATGCAACCAATGGGCTTTTGGAGAAAAATCTTTTCTAGACGACCGGCTAGAAGGAAGTGCGTTTAAAGCTACTGTCGCAAGCATATTATACAATTAGGAAGCATGTGAGTCGAAAAGAATCGAATAATCGATGAACTGAACGAAAATATGTCATTAGTGTCGTTCAAAGTTTTCCAATTAGGAATCACCGAATTCTGTTTGAGCTAACATTATATCGCATCATTAACAACTAATTATGCAAACTTTCTTGATATTCAAAATTTAATTAGGCGCATTTAGCTGCACTTATACACATACATAATTGCAAAATAAAATGAAAAATAAATAATAATATGGAAAGCGAGAGGCGAATGGGCACACAGCGATTAGTGAACATTAGATGGCAATAACATCTCTTTCCATGATAAGCACGAGCATGAACCAAGACATTTTTGAAGTTTGCAATACGTTTTGCAAACTTAGGCATGCAAATTGATTTAAAATTTGTGCAACTTAATGTCCAGTCAACTCTAGTCACTTCAAATCATTATGATTACAAAAAAAAACCTCAAAGCATTGGTTTAGCCTTAATCGCTGAAGCTGTCTGCTGAAATGGTGGCAGGCTCAAAGGGGAGGCAAGACCGGGATGGTGGAGTGACTGTGAAGGCATTCGTAGCAACCAACCAATTTGGTCACCCTCACTCTGCGACAACGACACTTTTCCTCTTCGCGTGCACGGAGCCAATCGATTCGCCCATCCAGCCAATGTCCACCAGCAACCATTACGCACTGCGGCGAACAGCCCAAAGACAGGCAACTTCTGTGTGTGTGTGTGATTATCCGAAACGCTTAGAGACTGTTTCGGGATGTTCGTACTTGCCCTTTTGAGAATTCACAGCAAAACAGATATCTTGCATGTATACAGCAGCAGTCTTAGCTAAAACTTTTATGTAAGTGCACAAATGAGTAGCTTCATTCAAACATTCAAACCTCAGATGAACTTCCTCCATTATCGATTCCATCATTTTCTGCGAGCATTTCGAAGCAAAACTTTTCGAAGAATTTTCAAAGCAAATTTCAAAGCGGATTTCAAACATTTACAAAGCAAACTTTTACCTTCGTTACTCTCTTTTCGTCCCAATTTTGCGGGTGTACTGCAAGAGGCTTTAACAATTAAAAGGATCGGCAAGTGACTATTTTTGATGAATTAAAACTGTCTAAATGTGTTGAAGAGGCTCGGAATTTTACACTTCTGTGCAGCACGAAAGTTTTACTTCCTTGCAGTATTTCTTTTTTAAATCGGCCTTTGACAAGACGTCCCCCGGAAGTGCTGAAATGGGCGAGTCGCTACCCACTAGATCTTGTTTTCTCAACAGAGGGGAGATTAAGGAGTTCGTAGTCGACACAAATATGTATACATTGCGCTTTGTTGGGAGCGTCAGAGGATGGAGATGGAGAACATTATAACATCGGACAGTGGGTCTTAGATCACGTGAAAACAAGTCCTCCAGAAATTACTGACAAACTGGGAAGAACGCCAGTAGTTGGCGTGATATGCGCCTTCGGCAATCCTAAATAAAACGGTTTAATAAATTTTCAACAGAAAATGAAGAAAGCGTAAACTGTATTAATCATCAACTGATCCCTGCTGGAATCAGGAGAGGCGAGAAAATCGCATGTATATGGGAGAGAAATGATTGGACCAGCTAGAAATGATGTGCATTTAGTATGGTTATACGGGTTGTGTGTGTGTTTGAAAGAAAATTGAAATTAGTAAAAAAACCTTTTCCAATCCTTAGTGGCGAGTGCTCGCAACACCATTTCGCTTCCGAAATTCCTCTGCGGCAGCTTTTATGGTTCGAGAATCGATTTACTGAGCGCATAAACAGACATGCGCAAACATATGCACACAAATAATACGGCAACTAACGAATACCTCGCTATCATTGGAAAAGCAACGCTTTTTACAGCTAAAAATTCAGCACCGATATGAATTACAGCCATTGATACATAATCAAGCACAGTACGTCCTGCGCATATTCCAGTAACGAAAAATGCCTGAAGCGAAGCCTCGGGATTGACCGGAACAAGACGCCGTTCAGATTCTGCGATGATTTCGCAGCTTCCAAAAAAAAATCGGAATGAGACATCTCTATTGGGATTGTCGAAATTGCCATTAATAACACCAGACAGCAGCAATTCGTCTATAAAATAAGAAATGAGGCCTGTGTAGTCAGTAAGCGAGGGGTCATCAATGACAACCTTGCCCGCTGTGGCGATTTTAAAACTTCATCGTGAAGTATGCGGCATCTTAAAACAACGAAATGAGGGTTTATTATTCAAGTAGCTTCATTCAAACATTCAAACCTCAGATGAACTTCCTCCATTATCGATTCCATCATTTTCTGCGAGCATTTCGAAGCAAAACTTTTCGAAGAATTTTCAAAGCAAATTTCAAAGCGGATTTCAAAACCATTTACAAAGCAAACTTTTACCTTCGTTACTCTCTTCTCGTCCCAATTTTGCGGGTGTACTGCAAGAGGCTTTAACAATTAAAAGGATCGGCAAGTGACTATTTTTGATGAATTAAAACTGTCTAAATGTGTTGAGGAGGCTCGGAATTTTACACTTCTGTGCAGCACGAAAGTTTTACTTCCTTGCAGTATTTCTTTTTTAAATCGGCCTTTGACAAGACGTCCCCCGGAAGTGCTGAAATGGGCGAGTCGCTACCCACTAGATCTTGTTTTCTCAACAGAGGGGAGATTAAGGAGTTCGTAGTCGACACAAATATGTATACATTGCGCTTTGTTGGGAGCGTCAGAGGATGGAGATGGAGAACAGTATAACATCGGACAGTGGGTCTTAGATCACGTGAAAACAAGTCCTCCAGAAATTACTGACAAACTGGGAAGAACGCCAGTAGTTGGCGTGATATGCGCCTTCGGCAATCCTAAATAAAACGGTTTAATAAATTTTCAACAGAAAATGAAGAAAGCGTAAACTGTATTAATCATCAACTGATCCCTGCTGGAATCAGGAGAGGCGAGAAAATCGCGTGTGGGAGGGAAATGATTGGGCCAGCTAGAAATGATGTGCATTTAGTATGGTTATACGGGTTGTGTGTGTGTGTTTGAAAGAAAATTGAAATTAGTAAAAAAACCTTTTCCAATCCTTAGTGGCGAGTGCTCGCAACACCATTTCGCTTCCGAAATTCCTCTGCGGCAGCTTTTATGGTTCGAGAATCGATTTACTGAGCGCATAAACAGACATGCGCAAACATATGCACACAAATAATACGGCAACTAACGAATACCTCGCTATCATTGGAAAAGCAACGCTTTTTACAGCTAAAAATTCAGCACCGATATGAATTACAGCCATTGATACATAATCAAGCACAGTACGTCCTGCGCATATTCCAGTAACGAAAAATGCCTGAAGCGAAGCCTCGGGATTGACCGGAACAAGACGCCGTTCAGATTCTGCGATGATTTCGCAGCTTCCAAAAAAAAATCGGAATGAGACATCTCTATTGGGATTGTCGAAATTGCCATTAATAACACCAGACAGCAGCAATTCGTCTATAAAATAAGAAATGAGGCCTGTGTAGTCAGTAAGCGAGGGGTCATCAATGACAACCTTGCCCGCTGTGGCGATTTTAAAACTTCATCGTGAAGTATGCGGCATCTTAAAACAACGAAATGAGGGTTTATTATTCAAATACAAGATCGCATGCGATGACTAAACGATGAAAGCCATTAGAAGATGAGTGAGAGGAGCGGCATGGGTATCAATCCACGAAAAAATGAGTGTGAAAAAATG